>BOPN01002888.1:60000-65000 GCA_017312705.2 Penaeus japonicus | reverse complement strand
ATCTTTCTCTTTAGACATAGTGGCAGACTACTTCGTAATATATTACTATGTGTACCGAAGGCACTCACACCTAGCCTGATTCGCCGTTTTCTCTCGGCTTCGCAGGATGTACTCGACTGAATGAGTTGCCCTAGGTATACATACTTGTTCACTGCTTCTAGTACCTCGCCTTGAATTTGTATTTGCTTAACTGTGGTTCGACTGTTGAACATGACTTTAGTCTTTTTCATGTTCATTTTAAGGCCAATCTTCAGACTTTCCTTATTTAAATCGCTTATTAATTGTTGTAGTTCATCTGCTGACTCGCCGAAAAGAACAATGTCATCTGCAAATCTTAGATTGCTTAAGTGCTCATTCCCTATTTTAATCCCTCTCTCTTTCCAGTCTAACTTCTTGAATACTTCCTCAAAGCAGGCTGTAAATAGCTTCGGTGAGATGGTGTCGCCCTGCCTAACACCTTTTTTTATTGGTATTTTATTGGTTTCTGCGTGGATTTTGACGGTCGCTGTACCATCTCTATATATATCCTCTAGTAATCTGCAATATATTTCCTCTACTTTTTGTTTACGAATTGCATCTAGTACTGCAGATATCTGTACCGAATCGAATGCCTTTCATAATCTACGAATGCCATACACAGGGGCTTCCTATATTCGTTTGTTTTCTCCCTTATTTGAGCTAGTGTGTGGATATGGTCTGTAGTTGAGAATCCACTGCGGAACCCTGCCTGTTCCCTGGGTTGTTTTGAATCTAATGTATCGGTGGTACGGGCTGTGATGATTTTTGTGAACAGTTTATAGATTACTGAGAGGAGGCTTATAGGTCGGTAATTCTTTAAGTCTTTTGTGTCTCCCTTTTTGTGTATTAGAATTATTATTGCGTTTTTCCAGGCTTTCGGAATTTTACCGACGTCTAGACATCTGTTATAAAGACTGGCCAGCTTTACTGCCGCAATCTCTCCTGCGTCTTGAATAAGATCTACACTGATGCCGTCTTCTCTCTCCTGTGTTTTCCCTCTTTTCATGCTTTTAGTGCCCTAATTACTTTATCTAATGTGATGTTTGGAACATCTCCAATTGTTGTGTTTGTCTCCGTATGTGGTTGGTCGTTTGAGTGGTATAGGTTGCGATAGAAGTCTTCTATTACTTTGATAATTTCATTTTTATTGTATGTCGCCTCTCCGTTGGGTTTCTTTACTGCATACATTTGTTTTTTCCCTATTCCGAGCCTCCTCTTTGTTGCCTTAAGGCTGGTGCCGGCAAGCAGAGCTTCGTTTATTTTTCTTATGTTAAATTTGCGTACATCCTCTTTCTTCTTCTTGTTTATCGTCTTAGTCAGCTCTGTTGATTCTATCTTGTCTCTGATTGATGTTATTTTCATTTCCCTACGCTATTTGATAAGCTCTTTCGTCTCTACCGAAAGCTTACTGAACCTTTCTTTTTCGTCTTTACCCCCTATTTCAAGTGCAGCTTCCGTTAATATCTCACTGAATTGGTCGTTCATTTGGTCTATGTCAAGATCTTCTTCGAGAGCTGAGTATTTGTTTCGGATGTTGATACTGAATTCCGTCGCCCTATTCTTGATGTTGGTTAGATTAGCGAGAGGCTTTTGTATGAGCTTGTTTCGTTCCCTTCTTAGCTGTAACTTAACTCTACTCCTGACCAGTCTATGGTCGCTACCGACATTTACTTTATTGATAACGGTTACGTCTTGTACGATGTCACGCCTATTGGTGATTATGAAGTCAATTCCGTTTTTAATGCCGGATGGTGATTTCCATGTCCGCTTCCCTCCGGGTCTCTTTTCGAAGAATGTATTCATAATTCTAAGGGATCGAGCCGCTTAGCTTATCAACCCTTGCCCTCTCTCATTTCTGGTGCCTATTCCATAGTTTCCTCAACCGATATTTCTCCATCTTCCCTTATTCCTATCTTGGCATTAAAATCCCCATAATCACGGTAAAATGGGTTTTTGCTCTATCGGTAGCTGCTTGCACATCTTCATAGAAGCTCTCTATCTCCTCATCACTATGACTGCTGGTAGGATGTACACTTGATAATTTTAGGCTATATCTGTTGTTTAGTTTCAGTATTACAGAAACTACTCTTTTGCTCACACTATAGAATTCCCTAACATTCTTTTCAAGTCGCTTGTGAACTAAGAAACCCACCTCTGATTCTTGTTTGCTATCCAAGGGTTTACCATTAGTATAATAAGTGCCCATCATTTAGTAATTTCTGCTCTTCGCCTAGTCTCCTAACTTCAGAAAGTCCTACAATATCCCATTTAATAAATGAAAGTTCCTCAAGCAGTGTCAGAAGATCAGATTCTGTTCTCAGGGTCCTTACATTGTATGTGCATAAGTTCATCATCTTTAGGCGGCCTGGGTCTAACCGGAGATTCTTAGCGCCCTCTGCTCCGGAGCGATCCTGATCGCCGCCGTGACCAGGGGCTCCTTCGCTTCCGGGGAATGAGGGCCATTGTCTTGACTGGGAAATCATATTTAAGAGGTGTGTGGCCTGGTACCCCCACCAGTCGGCCTTGTCCACGGTGGGGGGAGTAGTTTTAGTCCGGAGGTACCATTAATCTCCTATAACACGTTTGAGTTAGTCTCGCATGTTATTAGATCTTTGTATCCACCGATCTATCTCACGACCTTCCGGTCTACTCATGTGAGAATGGGCATTTGTTTATATACGTGCAGGGCCTACGCAACAATGCATGTTTATGCGCGCTCCCGTGCCCGCACTTATATTCGTTACTATATATAGATATGCAGAATGTACAGCGTAGACGCCTTTATATACAAATAAGCAATTATGCACATATTCCAAGCGTTTGTCTACGCCCGTATGCATGCATACAGCACCCATACACATCAGCGTCCACGCGTGCACACACATGCACGTGAATTATAATGTGCCCATGCATTATAATTTATTTAAGTACATATACATATACATACATATATACACATATACATATATACACATATACATATACATATATATACATATACACATATACACACACATACATATACATATACATACATATATATATATATATATATATATATATATATATATATATATATATATATATATATATATATATATAGAGTATACATATATCTGGCAACAATTCGGAGAGGTAATTACCAGTTGGTACCTAAACCGCTTAGGCGTCCTGGTGGCTCGACCATTGGTGATGCCATAACTTGTGTTTGGCTTTCATTACGAATAATTTTCCAGACTGATATTCAGTGTGGTTGCATGATTAGATTTATGAACACTGAAAACATAATATATATGATTTTATAGTATAATGTACTCACGAACTAGGAGTGGATTTTACTCAGGCTATATGTTGGGTGGTCGTTAATCACCTCTGCCCCTTGGCGCTGGTGTTAACGTGGCACTATGGGAGCGTTAAGCGATATTTCACTCATTTTTTTTGTTGGTTTGCTTGGATGGTATGATTTTATATTAGAAATATATTCAGACATCCTCAGATGCTTTCATACTGCATTATATTTGCAAAACACTATAATAGATGGTATAACTCGATGTTTCCTTCGTTTAAATTGTGGTACTTTTGGCACCTCACGGCCTTTGAAGAAGCTATATATATATATATATATATATATATATATATATATATATATATATATATATATATATATATATATATATGTGTGTGTATATATATATATATATATATATTTATATATATATATATATATACATATATATATATATATATATATATATATATATATATATATACATATGTGTGCGTGTGTGTGTGTGTGTGTGTATGTATATAAATATATATATATATATATATATATATATATATATATATATATATATATATATATATATATATATATATACACACACAGTATGTTATAAAAGTGCGAGTTGGTGCAGAGGGTTGCGACAGCAGGCAAGATATACAGATATATATATTTGATATATATATATACATATATTACAAAACTGGGAGTTGGTGCCGGTCCCAAGCCTGGAGAAATACAAAGGGTTGCGACAGCAGGCAAGCGGCGTAAAACTAGCCAAGTCAATGATGCGCGAAAACCATCAGAATACCATACTGGATCGGTCGGGGCCCAGGATAAAAACGGCCGCCACTGTTGCTGTGGGCCAGCAGGGTAGCAGTGGAAAATATGCAACTCTTAACCAACCAATAAAAAACAGGAGAGGTGGGAACCGTGGTAGAAGAAAGAGAGAGATGAAGAAAGAGGTAGATGTGAGGATAGGTACGCTAAATGTTGGAGCAATGACAGGAAAGAGCAGAGAGATTGTGGACATGATGGAGAGGAGAAAACTAGATGTTTTGTGCTTACAGGAGACAAAGTGGAAAGAGAGTAAGGCGAGGGATCTGGGCGCTGGTTACAAGCTTTACTACCATGGGGAGAATGGAGCGAGGAATGGTGTCAGTGTGGTGGTGAGAGGAATGCACACAAATGGTGTGTTGGAGGTGAGAAGGATAACAGACAGAATGATGAGTCTGAAGCTGGAGATAAATGGTGTTCTGCTAAATGTGGTGAGGGCCTGTGCCCCACAGGTGGAGGTGACAGAGAAGAGAAAGAGGAGTTTTGGGAGAAGCTAGATGAAGCTGTTGAGTTGATTCCAAAAGAGAAAAGACTCTCAATTGGTGCGGATTTTAACGGACATGTTGGTGAGGGAAACAGTGGAGATGAGAGAGTGATAGGAAAGTATGAGTATGGTGCACGTAATCATGAGGGTCAAGCCATTGTAGACTTTGCCCATCGCACAGACATGGCTGTGAGAAACACCTTTTACAGTAAGCGTGAATCACACAAGGTCACATACACAAGTGGAGACAGGCATACTCAGATTGATTACATCCTGTGCTGCAGAATGCATTAGAAGGAAGGCAGAGATCGTAAGGTCATTCCAGGTGAAAGTGTGGCAAAACAACTCCAGGTAGTCACTGGGAAAATGAGGCTGAAG
>BOPN01002888.1:42500-50000 GCA_017312705.2 Penaeus japonicus | reverse complement strand
GATATTCTTTCGTAAATAGATGGCAAGTTGAGTTCCTTTCTCATGTTCACAATCCTCGTTGTTTTAGGAGCACCGAGAATGATCCTCATGGCTGCGTTCTGTACAATTTCTAGACAAGTTAACTCTGATTCCTTAAATGATACAAGGTGTAAGGCATGGTAATCTACGACTGACCGTATATATGATAAGTAAAAGAGTCTTGCAATGTTAACATTGACTCCATGTTCTCTGCCAACAAGAGTCTTGAGTGGCTTCAGCCGCTCCACAGTCTTTTTCTTTAAGTTCATAATGAGTTCTGTGTCGTTAATAGTCACCCCGAGATACTTGTGGCAAGATCTATCAATGTCATCTATATGAAAGTTTGGCAGTGGGATTGTAAGAGGATTGAGTGCCTTGGTTTTTTTCAACTGAGATTATCAAACCGCACTCAGTAGCTTTTGTGGACAGTACATTAAGAATTTTTTGCATTCTATCCTCGGATGAAGTTTTAATGCAGATGTCATCAGCATAACAAATAATGGAATCACTGCCCTCTAGTGGTATATTGCTTAATAGTCTGTGCATTAAAATATTAAATAGCATGGGGCTAAGTACGCCCCCCTGAGGTGTGCTTAGCTCAAACGTACAGAGTATGTACTTTTGATTCCCCTGAAGAGAACATGAGCTGATCGGTTTGATAAATACATTTGAATCCACGTTGAAAGTTTACCTTGAATACCAAAGCTAGCCAGTTGCTCAAGGATGAGGTCTCTGTTTGCAATATCAAAGGCAGATTTAAGATCGAGAAATACAGTTTACGTCTTGCTGAAATTTGTCAAGTACTCTGCAAAGCAGTGCTGAGTGCTACGTCCTAGGAGGAATCCATACAGTCTTGGAGTTAACTTGGCATGTATGCGATACAGCAAGTCTGCTCAAAATAACTCTCTCAAGTACCTTGCATAAACATAGGGTCAATGAGACGGGTCGGTATTGCTCAGAGTTCGGTTTGGGAATGGGAATGATTAGGCTTTTAGTCCAGGAGCTTGGGAGTATTCCTTGGGATAAGCTTAGTCTGTAAAGATGTAAGAGTGGGTTACCTGGTACCTGAGCAATGAGCCGAAGTACACTATAAGTGATGCCATCCTCGCCTGGGGCGGTCGCCTTACCCTTGCGAAGTGCATTATTTAATTCCCACTCAGTTATTTCGGCAAGTCGGAGGGTCAGTGGCAGAACAGGGCTATGCGGCAATGTTAAAATTCCTATTTATTTTCGTGGTGTTAAGTTTATCTCTTATTCTCTGCGGAAGTGAGTTCAGCTGAGAGGTTCTGGCCCACTGATCTAACAAATTAGCCTGTTTAATGGGCTGTGGAACTGCGGAGTGGCGGCAACTTTACCTGACAACCTGCTGATTTTTCTCCATACTTCAGCTGCAGAAGTTTGGTGGTTAATACTCTGCAGGAATTGCTCCAATGTTTGCAATTTGAACCTTTAATTCTCTGAATTCTTTATTAGCTCTGAGGAATCGTAAAAGATTTTCTGATGTCATGTTATCCCTATAACAATTAGCAAGTTCCTGAACTCGTTTATGCTCCCTACTTAAAATGGGGTCATTTATCCACTTTGGTGCGTGAGGGACTGGGGGAATTTTTTTCTTTGAGAGTTTTCTTGAGCAGACCCATGTAGTCAGTGACAACTTTTATCAGGTCCTGAGAGTAATTTTCGACAGTGGTTACGACATAGGTACTATACCAGTCATAAACACGTGCCTTGAAGTGATGTTCCAGTCCCGGTGGGATTGTAATTTTAGGTCTGGGTGCTTTGTGAGCTATGCTGTTGTCAACAGTATACTCTGTTAGGATTGCAAAGTGGTCACTGACTAACTCTCGAACCAGTGAAGTACAAACATTACCATGTACAAGATTTTTTGCCAATTACATAATCCTAACCTGCCACCACCCAGTAAGGTCTGTTATATTGTCATATACAGTCATCGATCTTCTATTGACGAAATGTTTAAATTCCCCCCCATTGCTGTTACTCTGGTGATCACCGAATTGTGTGTGTCTAGCATTCCCATACATAATGTTCCATGATTATGGAAATTGGGTAGAGAACTAGTCAGAAACTTTGAGCTCCTGGCATACACATTATATAATGAGAGAGAACAGAGGCAGTCTTAATTCTTAAATGATGAAACTGCACGTCGGTGTTCCCGGACTGTTTTACTAGTTCATGTGGCAGTGGCTTTACATAAGTCCAACAAACCCGTCATGGCTGTATTTACATATGAGTAATACCCCCGCTGAGTTTAGGCGCTATTTTCATGTTAGTAGCAGCTGCAAAACGGTTCTTGTACGCAGATTACATCGACATTGTTTTTACGAATATAAAACTCTAGGTCATTAAGTCTAGGCTTAATACTACGCATATTCATGATATGAATTTGATTATTATTATACATCCATGAATGAAGAGTTTTTTATTTGATAGTCTATACTTCATTCTGTAATATCCTCTGATGGTAACGCATTTTACTTTACAGCTTACCCATACACATTACTGTAACCATACTTTACTCCTCACACCAGGGACAGACCTTAATTTAAAAGTAAACTTAACCATTTAAACTATTAATTCTTAGCTTTTTTTCTGCTTCGTAGCTCAATCCCTTCAATTGATGTGTTGAGGACATTGTAAGGTTGGAAACCTTATGGGGTCCGTGTCACGTAGTTCCTGACACTGTCATCCTCAGTATCAGCACGGGCTCCCTCACACTGACCGCTATTAATGGAGAATCTGGTATCCTTGACACCGTGTGTCATCGCGGGATTCTTTATCACTGATGGCAGTACTGGCCTCTCGACAGTGGCAGTCCTTTTTCATTTTTTCCATATCTCGCTTCAGTGTCTCTATTTCACCAATCAAAATTAAGTTTTCTTCTTTGAGTGCTTGAAATGATTCCACTAGTTGTTCTGCACTGATATTTCCTTCCGTGGGTGTTGTGACGTCACCACTGACGTCACAGATCACGCGGCCTCTTGAAGGGGATTCCCCGGTGCGGCCTGCGGTCAACCATGGGTGAGGGTGAGGGTGAGGTGCCAGGGGGGAGGGGAGGGGGGCTGGTACCAGGAGGGGAGGAGGCTGAGTACCAGCGGAGGGGAGGGGGCTGGTGCCAGAGGGGAGGGATGGGGATGACGCGTCCTCGCTGTGAGGGTCGGTGGGCTCGGCTGGTGCCAGGGGAGGAGGGGGGATGGTGCCAAGGAGGAGGGGTGGCGCGTCCTCGCTGTCCTCGGAGGTTGCAATTGGAGTGGAGAATTTGGGCCGAAATCGCTCTGTGAAGAACATCATCATCATCTCGTTGACCTTCTTCATCAGCTCTGCGACCGTGGCATGCAGATCGGAACCCTCAGCACCCCTACTCCCCGGCTTAGCCGCAGGAAGTCTCGGCTGCTGATGACGTCATGGCGGGCACGGTCAGCCACTCCCCCGGCACGCTGGTCGCTGATTGGGCTGGGAGGCGTCGGCTGGTCTCTCACTAACTCCACAGGGAGGCGGAGAGGTGCCAGGCTAGGGAGGGCGGTGCACCCCCTGTGCCAGGCCGTCACCCCGTCTTCTTACATCTGAAGCATGATGGGATGAAAGCAGGGGCGGCTGTGGCTCCCTCTGCCTCTACAATATTGCGAGGACACTTATTAGCATTGTGCTGTTCACCACATACTGCACAGCGTTCCTTATCTTTGCAGTATTTAGCTACATGGCCACTTCCATACGGATTGAAGCAAATGACAGGGGATGCCCTCCACGGACGCACGTGGCTGGTGGGCAAGTATTTTCCCAAAAAATTGTATGTACTGGGAGGTGGTTGCTCCTTTCCATACTATGCGAATACGGTTCGTGTGGCCATCTTTATACACTCTGATGGCCTTTGTGAACTCCCCTCGAGCGCATGGCCATTCTCAAGGTCGAGCTCCTTGTTATAATGTGTGACGAGGTATTCGTCTTGGCCCTCTTTCTTTGGCTCATCACACTGATTTGAAGGCAATTCTGCCTCAATTATATATATATATATATATATATGTGTGTGTGTGTGTGTGTGTGTGTGTGTGTGTGTGTGTGTGTGTGTGTGTGTGTGTGTGTGTGTGTGTGTGTGTGTGAATAAAAAAGATATATAGATATAGATGGATATGAAATATATATGGCCCAACGTTAAAACATAAAAAGTTCCATTCGCTTATCTCAAAACACTCCGCTATTAAAGGAAACAAACGAAAAGCACCACACAATTTAAATAACGAACATTAAAATGTGGAATAATACTGAAGAACAGGAAATCGGACAACATATCGAAAGCGAAATTAGCACCTTTTCTCTAAGTACACAATGCAGAGTGTGCGTCACCTACTTTCTTCCAAGAAAATGGGCTATTTATACCCCGGTGCTCGAGGAATATATTATTCAGGAAGGGGCGTCTACGTTTTGTTCGCTTGGGGTTTGGCTGTGGCCAAAGAATGTCTTTCATACGCCTTTGAGTATAAAAGTAAAATAATATGTAAATGAAACAAAAATGTTTCAAGCATTATTTCAAAGATGATATTAAAGTTAAAATGAAACTTTTAGCTAAAATTAAATCATTTAAACTTAGCAGAATATTTTTACCTATTGCCCTGTTGCTTTATAGTCATAATCATAAACTATTTTGATTAGCATTGAATGGAAATTCAATACAAGTTAAGTTGCAGCTTCTGGAACTTTTTTGGTTTAATTGCAGTAGATGAAATATTTTGCACCCTAGCATCTCCTAGCACAAGTCGGAAGTATGGCGGCATCACCGTCTTATAGACCTAATGTTTAACTCTAATCGCCAAGTAAATGAAATATGGCAAGGGAAACCCGTAGACTTATGAATGCAGTGCTGAAAGAAAAAATACTTATTCAACTTCTTACATTGGAAATATGAAATAGTAATATTTGGTTCAGTACTGCGACCTTCGGCACGCCCTTTGCACCAGAGTCAACGGAATTTAGGGTTTGAATTCAACCAAGAGACATAGAAGTCTGCGTTGCCTTCTATAGTACTTGCCTTTGCAAGATACCTTTTACGATGGAACAAGGTCACATCACTGGGTTATGATGTCAGCTGCCTTACTGTAGCGTATCACTGTGACAACGTGTTGGCACTTTTAGGATAGATTCCTGCCAACTCAGTTTGCGTAGTGCTCGCCCAGTCATGAACCCTCCTACAATCATGGTGCTGCAAAATATTGTTTTATATACAACATAAGCACATCCTGCTCTGCTTCCAGACTGTAAGAATCCATCAGTGTAGCACTCATAGTCATTATTCAGAGTTTCAAGATGTTCATTCATGGTTTCAAGGGTGTGTTGTGTAAATGAAAAATGGCGAAAAATCCGTAGAGTTGTTCGTGTATTGCTGAAAGAAAAAAATATTTTTCCAACTTCTTACATTGAAAATATTAAATAACAATGTTCGGTTCAGTATTGCGACCTCCGGCACGCCCTATGCAGCAGAATTAAAGGAATTTCGGATATGAATTCATTCAAGAAAACTGAAAGTCTCAGTTGCCTATTATAGCACTTGCCTTGGCAAGATACCTTTTATGATGGAACAATGTCACATCGGTGTCAGCTGCCTTACTGTAGCGTATCACTCTGACAGCATGTTAGCAATCTTCAGACCCCAAGATACTAATGGTCGATGGTATTATCCAGCACTTTTAGGATGGATACTTCTGTTACAAGGTGACTTTAAGACGTGAGATAATGAATGGCTTCCTAAATATATTGGAACCATTCTATAGCTAACCTGGAAAGTATTGACAATGTTTAATTCTGTGTAAGTATTACAAAACCAGTCCAGTCCATTTTCCATTAGTTTTACTTTCCAGTATTCAAGGAGATGCAGTGGCTGAGGCAACTCATCTTTCATAGATGAATGCGACAGTACATTATGTGATCATATCAAGCCTTTATTTACAGTGAAAATTCGGACGGAAATATCCTGATATACTGTCACTGCAATTCTGTCATCTGATCGGAAGGAAATCAGAATGCTTCCCCTGCTGATGAACACGCAGGCACTCCTCCAACACTGGAGCCCTTACCAGCATGGGTGACCGTCTGGACCGATCTTCCAAGTAAATTGGATTTGTCGTCAAAATCCCACGCGCGCGTGTGTGTGTGTGTGTGCGTTCATACACCAATTTCTTTTTTTTCTTTTCTTTCTTTTTTTCCTTCTTTATCAATTCTTTCAATTATTCTTGTAGGTTTACTTGGACGACGTAGCATTCACGATCCCGACGGACGGCGTGAGTACAGTTCTCTGGAGCTCCGTACTGGCGTGGCGTTTCGGGGATTCTTGCATTCGTCTTGTGGGCGCAAGTGGCCTGGGAGTGAGTAGAAACATTTGGAAACACGTAAAGATAGTGAGAGAGTGAGAGAGAGAGTGAAAAAGAGAATGACAATGAAAGTGAGAAAGTGAGAGAGAGAGATAGAGAGAGAGAGGGAGTGTGTGTGTGTGTGTGTGTGTGTGTGTGTGTGTGTGTGTGTGTGTGTGTGTGAGTGAAAGGGATAGAGAGAGAGAAGAGTAATTTATATTCACCAACAGATGGAGGTATGTGAGTTTCACCAGTTCATGTGGTCCCACCCAAACAATTCACCATATTATGGTCTCTGCGGCTTCTTCGACGGTTCATACAACATGACAGATGACTTTCAAGGGCGAATGAATGAAAAATACTTGCTGAGCTACTATTCCATTCCGTCATTTTCTTTCATTTGGTTGGTGAGTACTATTTTGCTGTAATGACATTATGGACCTTTCAGTAAAGAAAACAAATATAAAATAAAATAAAAGATAAAAAAGGCCGTGGAGGTCTTACATGCGAGCGTCACAAGGTTTGGTCGTGTGAGGCTTATCATATGAAAAGGTTGCATGGAGGTGTAATGACTTCTAAATGGTAGTCGAAGTACACACTGGAGGTCGCGAGAGTCTGCCTGTTGAGGTACGAACAGAGTTCATTATGATAAATGTAGGAAAAGGTAGAAAGGATATTGAATAACTACACAACGCAAGAAATGTAATTGTAGTGTATCGATTAATCCATGAATTTTTGAGGACTAGATAATGGAAACGCGTCAATTACATTTCTTACCTTGTGAAGTTATTCAGCCTCATGAATACCTTTTTTTTATTATTGACTTACAATATAGGCCTTTAGAGAGCTGGCACTTACATACATATCCCCTTTCTCGCTCTCACACAAACACAAATATGTGTGTATATATATATGAGAGTATACATGCTGTAAATACTGAAAATTCCTTCATCTCCACAGACCGCTGACCAACCCAATAACGAGTGTCCGAGCATTTCCAGGAAGGTATTTGTTTACATTTATTTTTTTCGCATTTTCATGTACTTGAATCTAAATTGCCAACAGTAAATTCCTTTTAAAGATTGGTATATACATGTCTAGTTCTCGTTATCACATTTAGTATATT
>BOPN01002888.1:25000-32500 GCA_017312705.2 Penaeus japonicus | reverse complement strand
AAGAACGTCAAAGGGACATATGTAATTTCTATTTTGTTTTAATATATATACATCATTTTGTCTTTGTTTAGTGTGAAATAAATAGTGAATGTTATTAACTTTCATTGCATCCCCTGATGACTATATACGAGGAGTGTATGATATCAATTCGGGTCAAGATAAATCGATTTATCAACTACATGGAATGCCTAACTTGTATAAAATGTTTTCTGTCGAGGAGTCTTATAATTTCTATTCTGCAACTTTAATCAAGTGAGGAGAGTGATGTTAAGAAAAGAGTCAAACATCAGAAATCATAGTAAATTCCATGCAATATCATCTCACATTCCAAGGAGGCCTATAATGTAATGAAAATATTGTGTAATGATGTAATCTACACTTTAACTGCATGCAAACAAATACATGTAACATTAATCAGTGCGGATTTAGTCTGGAAAGAGGGAATGCTGAAGATGATGACAGATTCAGGATGGCACTCTTAAAAGGGTCTACCTTAGGGATGGAGACACCTCGGTGATGAAAAAAAAAAATAAATAAAAAAAAAATAAAAATAAGAGTAGACCTCTCATAACCTAGAATATAACTAGAAGAATGAAAATGATGAATTGATAAAATAACCCTAAGGAATTAAAATTATAGGATGAAAAAGACAAATCTAATAGAAGTTACGTATATCTGATGATTAACGAACAGTAACGTCGAATGAAAAAAAAATCTTTGCGGAGTACCGAATATCGCGGCACCTGTTGCTACCTCTCCCCGTGATGCAAATGCAGGAGAAAATATTGATAAATGCAACTCTTTTTCTGAAAGTTGGGCTCGTGTTTTCAGAAGTCCACTACAAATGCCATTCATAACATCAACCGTGGTCCAGCTTGAAGGTGCCAAGTTGTTTTATTATTACTATTGTTTTTATTATTATTATTAGTTTTTTAGATTGTTGTTATCACTATCAATATCCTTGCCATCACCATTATCAATATCATCATCGTTATTACTATTATTGTTATTACTATTGTCATTATTTTAGTTTTTATCTGTATAATCATTATCATTATTCTTGTCATCATTATTCTCATTATTGCTATTATCATCAACATTATAACTATTAACATTATCATTATTATTATAATTTTCATTATCCTTATATGTAATATCATTGTTATCATTATCATTATTATTTGTTATTATCATCATCATTATCATAATTATCATTATTATTGTTGTCATTGTTAATGTTGATGCTATTATCAATATATTATTACTATCATTATTATTATTATCATTATTATCATTGTTATCATTATGATTATTGTTATTGATATCATCATTGCTAGTTATTGTTGTCGTGTTATCATTTTGTCATCATTATTAGCAATATGATCATTATCATCATTATGATCTATGTCATTGCTGATATGATTATCGCTATTATAATTGTCACAGTTTGTATTTGCTGTTGTTTATGGTAATAGTAATTAATAAGAAGAATAATTAGAATAGTAATGATAATTATGATAATTATGATGATAATGAAAATGACAATAATAATGAGAAAAATGGTAATAATAAGGATGACGACAATATTGATAATAACAATAATAATGATAACGATGGTAGTAATAATGATAGTAATAATAATGATGATGATAATGATAGTAATACTGCTGTTGATGATAATTATAACACTAATGATAATATCAATAATGATAATGATAATAATGATATTAATCATAATGAAAATAATGATAATAATGATGTTTATATTACTAAGAGTGTAATGATAATGATATTGTTATATTCATTATCCTTATCATCGTTGTCAGCATCATTATTATTATTGCTATTATCATTATTATCATTGTTATTGTTGTTATTATTGCAATTATCCTTATCACTGTCATAATCACTGTTATGATTACTTTCAACATTACTACGTCTGTAATTGTTATCAACAGTATTACACTTATTATTATTACAGCTATTATTGTCATTATCATTATATAATTATCTATATCACCATCATTATCATATTACTTCTCTTACAATTACTATTACCATTATCATTATTACAATTACTTTATCATTTTTATTATTACAGTTATCATTATTATTATATATGCATATGGTGACTCATACAACATCACAGGAAAGAAATCATGTCTAACAGTGATGTTAAGGTATAGAAAAGCGGCCCCCTTTTCATTGGTTAACTGGAAAGTGGGAATCTGTCTATTGTATATAGGAGCTATCTGCAGCGTCATTGTCTGCAATAGCTGGCAATCATTCGCTGCTGCCGTATTTCAATTTATTTCACGAGAGAGTTCTACCTACACACACTCTCTCTCTCTTTTTCTCTCTCTCTCTCTCTCTCTCTCTCTCTCTCTCTCTCTCTCTCTCTCTCTCTCTCTCTCTCTCTCTCTCTCTCTCTCTCTCTCTCTCTCTCTCTCTCTCTTATGTGTGTGTTATTGCTGAAACTTTTCCAGACTCACCTATCGTCGTGTTTGGAGGCGCAACGGTCGTGAAGTCATTAATATCTGTAGAAAAAAAAGAAAATCCATAAAAGGGAAATAAAAAGACAAATCTCACATCTCCCCTGATAACTACAATAAGACGAATCAGTGCCATCAAAAAAAGAAGAAAAATAAAGAGTATAAACTAAACACTTTACACATGTCTTTGCATCTTTGTTCATATCTTTCATATTCAGTGTGTTTGAAAGTAAATTCACATGTTCATAGCATATCCATATCATATTCACAGTATATCTATACCATGTCCCCAAATCAAAGTATATATATAGATTTTTATTTTATCTTTTTTCTTTCATACCTGCCAGCATTGCTTCGATTTCGATAATCCTTGCAACAACATCCTCAATAACTGTTTCCATATACTCTTGAATGGCCGTCATGTTCCCGCCTGTGTTCCCGTACAACAAGCACAGGTCGAACGTACACGCCTCTGTAATAATTAAAACAGTAATATTAATAACCTTGCAGGATTTAGATGAATAGTGTAAACGAATCACTTATTTTATCTGCGATCTACTATGCTATGAATGATCAAATAGAATCTGTTCCTTCAGATTTGTATTATCATTATTAATGTCAATGTACGCGGAAGGTTTTTTCTTTTCTCTTAATCATACAATATGTTTCCTTTATTGTCATTGGTGTGTATTTGGAATATAATAATAGCATTAAATTGCCCCCAAACCTGCTTTCTACTACAAATTATAGCTACGATACAAGGATTAGAAAAAAAATGGTGTGTGTATGTGTATATTTATATATAAATATATATATATATATATATATATATATATATATATATTTATATATATATATATATATATATATATATATATATATATATACATATATATATACATACACACATATATATATATATATATATATATATATATATATATATATATATATATATATATATATATATATATACACACACACACAAACACACATACACACACATACACACACACACATATATATGTATTTATACACTTACACATACATATACATATACATATACATACACATATAAGCATACACACACACACACACACACACACATTTTTATGCATATTAAAAAAATCTTTCATATGATTTTTACCCTGTGGTTCTAGAATCTACATTTGCGCTTTATCTCAAGAAGGAAAATAACGCACCATATGATGAAAATGATAAGGAACTTTGTTGATGCCTCGCAGAAGAAAGGGCAACCTTGATGGAGGAAAATATACTTGACCTAAAATATAAACAACATATCATCAATCTATACACAGCTCAGTCAGACCACAAAATCGTTGAAATATCAAATAAATTTAAATTACAGAAAGATAGGGAAAAATAGCCCAAGTAGAAAATAGTCTAAAACCTTTAAACCTCAATTGCAATAAAAATGATGGGGACAATAATAAATAAATCGCTTATAGGATCACTTAGAGATAGTGAAGTCTTACTGACATCAGATGATATATTGAAGAAGGTCTAAGATGCTTGAAAGATGTTTGTAAAATATTTGTGCTTCCAAAAAAGAACCGAAGCAAGAATATTATACCAAGAGATCCATGAGCAATATTGAGAAACAAGAAGAACAAAACAAAGAAACTGAACATTGCAACAGATCATGTCAAGCAGGAAAGGATTAAAGCAGAAATTAGAGAAATATTAGACAGATTAAACAAAAATCTATAAGGAAAAAAAAAAAGATGAAGAAAGAGCAGTTGAAGCAATAAAGAACAATGTAAAATGCTTTTCTTATGCGAACAATAAAATAAAGAGAAGTGCATAAATTGGGCCTCTAGAAAATAATGGTGCTTTGGTAACTGATTCAAAGGCAATGGCTGAATTACTCAAAATGCAATATGAATAAACCAAAAATAAATCATGTTGTATTTTGAGTAATTCCGAGAATAGAAAAAAATGATATCAGAGCCTAAATATTTCACAGTTATTAACGAGACTGAATGTCTAACAGATATAATTTTCAATGGAAGAATCCTTGACGCAATCAAAGGCCTCTGTTGTTCTTAATTATGGTTGGTGACATTGACAAAGGTATATTAAACACTTAGGGGTAACATAATTTGCAGATGATACAAGGACAAGTACATCAATAAAATGATTAGATATGGAAGGTAAACTAAATAAGAATCTACATATCATCTGTAATTGGGCAAAGGAAAACAAGTTGAAATTCAATGCTGATAAATTTGAAATTATAAGATATAGTCTAACTGGATATTTGAGACCAAGATCATACTTGGTGGAGGGAATAGTGATTAAAGAGAAAAAAAAATGAAAAAGATTTAGGACTTTATATGAGCAATGACATGAACTTCAGTCATCACATAGAGCAGTCATAGAAGTGGAAGGGTGATGAGGACTCCTAACAAGGGATCCAGAACACCTTCTACCACTAAGGAAAAGACTAGTGATTCTAGTATTGGAATATCAGTGCTAAGTGTGGAGTCCAAGTCTTACAAAAGATATAATGTTACTAGATCAGATTCAAGGAGTTTTTCCAAGAAAAATAGGTAATGTGATAGGTCTTAGCAAATGGGAGAGACCCAAAAAAAGTAGGACTATTCTCATTACAAAGACGGAGAGAAAGATACTTCGATATATATTATTGGAAGGTCATTGGAAGTCTAGCACCAAATCCAAGAGATGTAGTGGAAGGGGGAATTAAAGTAATACATTTCCCCAGGCAGGGAAGAACATGTTATTGTACTGGGATAAGCGCTCAAAAATCATTGTCAAGAAATATGCAGAATCAGATTTTCCTAATAAATGGGCCTAAACTATTTAATATTGTGCCGAATGATAGCAAAAATCTAATCCAATGCACTGTGGAAGATGGACCACCAGTGAGTGGGAGTGAAAGAAAGAGGACTGAATCAAAGTCTGTCTCTCATAAAGCTAACTAACAAAAGGCGGTCGGTTCCCCAGAATGGCCCCGACATGAGGCCATAACGTACCCTCTCTTCTCTCTCTCTCTCTCTCTCTCTCTCTCTCTCTCTCTCCCTCCCTCCCTCACTCCCTCCTTCCCTCCCTCCCTCTCTCTCTCCCTCCCTATCTTCGTACCTATCCCTCTATCTATCTATCTATCTCCTTACCTCTCTCTCTATCTATGTACCTAACTCTCTCTCCCTCCCTCTCTTCCTCTCCCCCTCCCCCTCTCTCTTTCTCTCTCTCCCTTTCGCCCTCTCCCTCTCTCTCTTATATAGATAGATAGATAGATAGATAGATAGATAGATGATAGATAGATAGATAGATAGATAGATAGATAGATAGATAATTAGACAGATAGATAGATAGATAGATATATATATATATATATATATATATATATATATATATATATATATATATATATATATATATATATATATATATATATATATATATATATATATATATATATATATATACATATGTATATATATATACATACACACACACATATATATGTGTGTGTGTGTGTGTTCATATGTATTATACATATAAATGTATATATATTATCTTTAGCTCTCGTTATATATATATATATATATATATATATATATATATATATATATATATATCATCATCAGCCTGTATCATTCCACTGCAGGACGTAGGCCTCTCTCAATCTTTTCCTGTCATTCGGTCTTGTGTACTCAGGTTCCAGTTTACTCCTGCAAAATTCTTATTTCAAATACACCATCTAGTCATTGGTCTTGCCCTGGGTCTCTTTGTGTCGTGTATTACTTACATTCTGTTGTTTTCATTGTCTTACCTGTTGTCCTGTCTCCGATATATGTGTCCAGCCACTGCCACTTTTTTCTTATTAATGCTCTGGTTATATCTCTACTTTTTGTTTGTTGCCTGATCCATGTGGCTCTTTTCTTGTCTCTTAAGCCGCTCTAGCATAAGCCTTTCCATTCCTCTTTGAGCATTTACTAATTTCCTCTCCAGTGCCTTGGTCGTAGTCCATGTTTCTGACCCATATGTCATGACGGGGAGGACACATTGGTCAAAAATCTTTCTCTTTAGACATAGTGGCAGACGACCTCGTAATATATTACTATGTGTACTGAAGGCACTCCAACCTAGCCTGATTCGCCATTTTATCTCGGCTTCGCAGGATGTACTCGTCTTGATGAGTTGCCCTAGGTATGAATACACGTTCACTGCTTCTAGTACCTCGCCCTGTATTTGTATTTGCTTAACTGGGGTTCGACTGTTGAACATGACTTTAGTCTTTTTCATGTTCATTTTAAGGCCAATCTTCAGACTTTCCTTATTTAAATCGCTTATTAATTGTTGTAGTTCATCTGCTGACTCACCGAAAAGAACAATGTCATCTGCAAATCTTAGATTGCTTAAGTGCTCATTCCCTATTTTAATCCCTTTCTCCTTCCAATCTAACTTCTTGAATACTTCCTCCAAGCAAGCTGTAAACAGCTTTGGTGAGATGGTGTCGCCCTGACTAACACCCATTTTTATTGGTATTTTATTGGTTTCTGCAAGTATTTTGATGGTCGCTGTACCATCTCTATATATATCCTCTAATAACCCTGCCTGTTCCCCGGGTTGTTTTGAATCTAATGTATCGGTGATACGGGCTGTGATGATTTTTGTGAACAGTTTATAGATTATTGAAAGGAGGCTTATAAGTCTTTTGTGTCCCCCTTTTGTGTATTAAAATTATTATTGCGGTTTCCAGGATTTCGGAGTTTTACCGACGCTTAGACATCTATTAAAAAGATTGGCCAGTTTTACTGCCGCAATCTCTCCTGCATCTTGAATAAGATCTACACTAATGCCGTCTTCTCCTGTTTTTTTCCTCTTTTCATGCCTTTTAGTGCCCTATTTACTTCCTCTACCGTAATGTTTGGAACATCTCCAATGGTTGTGTTTGTCTCCGTACGTGGTTGATCGGTTGAGGGTTATAAGTCGCGATAGAAATCTTCTATTACTTTGATAA
>BOPN01002888.1:15000-17500 GCA_017312705.2 Penaeus japonicus | reverse complement strand
TCAGTGTAAGAGAACTGCGTTATCTCGAGTCTTGATGAGGAGAAACTCACTCACTAAGAAATTCAGACCGGAACATTCTCCTGTATTAATATGTGTTAGTACAGTTAATATATAACTATAATTCACTTGGCAGGTTCTTTAACCCATTCCCGACGGGGGAATTCTAGCCTTGAATGTCCAAATGCCGGGGCGTTCGAATTATTAGGCCTAAATCAATTGAATGGCCGGCACAATACTGTGCCGCCCGGCAACTGGGCTTTTGAATGCGCGGTACACATGCTGTACCACCCGTCCTGTGGAACTACTTTCCAAGCTATTTTAAGAGTGAAAATGGTATTCTAGCCTCGAGATACAGAAATGGTGCTCATGAAGTTCATGAAGCCGCTGATCACTATAAACTACGATTTCAGGATGTAGCAAAAGCATCTGCGCCCTAAATAGTGGATGATAGATATCGTTGGCCTCTGGTCTAGTGAGATGGGATGAATGCCAACAAGATTACAAAGTGAAGAAAATATCACTAAGGGGGCTGAAATGATGTCCCAGTGATGTAACCACAATCCAATATAAAAAAAAATGCGCTAGGTTCAGTTAAAAAAAGCGCGACTGACTTGACTTGACTCGATCAACTGTGGAACTCTTTTAGTATGGGTATAGAACAAGGTATGCAAGGTAAGGAGATGCTTCGCCGGGCTTATATCCACCGAGGCGAGCTCACCTGTGTCAGCGTGTGTTTACTTGCGTGAGAGTGTGCCAACGAGAGTCGACTCGATCTGAGGTTGGTCTTTACCCATCGTATTGCCCAGACACGGCGGTGACCGCCAGGCGACACTGTATGCAAGACTGCACAATGGTACTTTGTAGTGCTTATTTGTGGCAAAAAAGCCTCGAGTGTTAAGTGTATTCATGCAAAAGACACTGCTATCGTGCTGTTGGACTCATTTCATCAAGAAGTCTTCAGTCCCTCCACTATGCCGAAATTAGAGAACCACATATTCCTTTTCCAGTGGGGTTACATGCACATGTTTCATTATGGAAAATTATAAAAGATGTGGTTTGTGAGTGTGTTTGTGCGTGGCTTTATAGTATTCATCTTGAACTCACAGACTGGATCATCCTCGACAGCCTCCCATTCTCCAGCAATGCATTTATGTTTAATGCAGTCATAGCTCAGTTCGGCGTTTTCCCCGTATAATTTACCTCCATGTTGGCAACCTGTAAAGCAATGAAGAGCATGAATTAAGTGTTATTCTTTCTAGAACATACATTAACGGGGTAAGAGAGTATTTGGGCCTTTAAAGTATAATGTAAATTGAAAAAGCAAAAAGCCCATCATAAACCCATTCCTTAAAAATCTATTGATTTGTTATTGTGTGTTTCACATAATTAATAAACGATCAAAATGGATTTTTTTCTTCTTCTTCTTCTTCTTCTTCTTCTTCTTCTTATGACCAACACACTATAAGGAGAACCCAGCCAAACTCACGTGTCTTTCCATCAGGGACTCCTCATAAAAAGGAACCTATGAGTGGTGGCGACGATACCGAAACCCATGGATTTAAGTTTCTTTTGAATACCGTACTTATATACATGTGTGTGTGTGCAGGATTCGTTGTTGCTTCGCCTGAGTTATGTGAGTTAGGTTACTTGCATGCATACAACAGTGTCTGCCAGAATAACAAGTCATATGAAAATGATGGTTAAGAGTTTCACATTGTAGGTTTTGTTATGTTTCTCTTTATTTCTCTTTCTTTGTCTCTATCTCTCTCTCTAACATGTACAATATTTTTCAGGCTACATCTTTATTTCTCCAAAATAGTTTCCCCATTCCGTGCAATCAGAAGAGATCAGGGTGTAATGTGTACAGTTGAGTGAATGAGTGTGTTTGTGTGGATGTGTATGTGCATGCTCATTTGTGTATCAGGTGTATATACATACTCAATCAATATGGAGTTATCGAGCAAGATTTTAGCACTAGAATCATCTTGAACTTACAGTTTGGATCGTTGGAGACAAATCCCAAATTTCCAGCAGTGCATTTTTGCACTATACAGTCGCTGGTGAATTCCTCGTTATCCGCGTACAATTCGCCTTGATATTCACAACCTAAATAGGGATGAAAGTAGATTGATAAAAGTAGTAAAATTTGATGGCAATCACTATTAATAAACCACAGTAACATAATATATATGTAAATATATATATATGTGTGTGTATATATATGTGTGTGTGTTGTGTGTGTGTGTGTGCGTATCTATGTGGGTATGTATATATAAATATATTTATTTATGTATGTATGTATAGTATAGATGTGTGCATATTTATGCATACACACATATATACATATATATGTATATATACACATATATGTGTGTATGTATATGTATGTGTGTGTGCAGGTTTCTTTGTTGGTTCGTCTGAATTATGTGTGTTACGTTACTTGTGTGCCTACAACAGTGTCTGTAAGAGTAACATGTTATATGAAAATGAAGGTTAAACA
>BOPN01002887.1:177500-180000 GCA_017312705.2 Penaeus japonicus | reverse complement strand
GGGTCAGATTGTTTGATTTTCTAAGACATTTCAATTAGAGTGGCAATGGTGAACACAGAAATTATGTTCACGTGCATTTTTTTTGGTATTGTTTGTTTGGTTGTAAGTATATTATAGAAACTATGTGTTATGCATGTGGTGTCCTATAGGCTGAACAAATATTAAAGGAAGGAAAAAACGCGCTCATAGTTCATAATCGGCGTCACATAGTTTGATAAACATTTTAGATTATATAAATATATGGTAACTATTTAGTTCCGACATTATAATTACTATTACTATTACTTTTATCGAAATTTTATCACAATTATTTTTACAATTATTGTCATATAATTGTAATTATTATCATTATTATTACTGTTATTATCACTATCATTATCATCATAATCATTTTTTTTTACATTATCATCGTCTTTATTATTATCAGTATCATTATTATTATTATTATTATTATAAATATTATGAATTGATATTATTATCATTATCATCTTTATCGCTATTCTTGTTGTTATCATTATTGTCACCATTAATATTTTAATTAGAAGTAGTAGTTTAAGTAGAATTAATATTAGTATATCAGTATCATTGCTATCATTATCATCATTATTAATATTTTTGTTATTGTCATTTTTATTTTACTATTGTTTTATCATCAATAACAATGTTAGCATCACTATCAAAAATCATCGAATGTATTAATAATGTAAGTAGTATGTAGTGGATTAAATTCACATTTTCTTTATTTTCGATTTTATAAGAATCCTGCATAGAAAATAGATTTAAGAGAATCAAAGGAGGAAAAACAAATATGCGTATATATTAACAAATATATTCAACGCACTTCAGGAGATATGTACCCGACAGGCGCAAGGTTCCCCAACACCTTCATCTAACATACTAAATTGCACCATTCCCAGCTATTTCTTAGTCTTCTCTTTATCTCTTCACTTGGGTGATATTTACACTATATCTCTATTTTTCACTATACTCACACACATGTAGACACACTCACACATATAACATTAAAATCTTAACATATCTTATGTACACTGTCTAATTTTACTACTTTTGCTTGAGGTTCAATTGTGCCATTGACAATTGCCGTTTCAATTACCATTTTGCCATAAGGGGCTGAAATGCATTGCCAAATATAAAGACGCAAGTTTTCAATCATATGATATATTATACGAAGTCGTGGACCTATTTTGTAAACACTATAATGTTAATGAACTCGACCAATATGTATTTTGGAAATATTGGTGTATTTGGACAACTGAACCTAAGCATTTTTTCTCTGAATGGAAAATAACGGGTGCTTATAGACTATATTTGGTAGGTAGCTATATTACTATCTTCTTTGGATTTACATGAAGGGGAGAATGATATATGTTCACTAAGAAACATGTACAAATGTCTGCATTTTAAATAAAAAATCAGAGCTACAAATAGATCAACGAAAAGAAACCGAATCCGTGAATAGATAGTCACTAACATAATGTACTTATCTGTAGTTTAGCTACATCAACAAAGTCCTAAGTTAATATTATGTACATAGATGAGATAGAAGTTAAGTAGCCTATGACATGTGTATTATTGGTTTAAAGCTTTCCAAAGCAGATTACGTGCGTACAACTTTGTCAGTATACGAAAAAAATCCTCAATTTCTACCAGGTTTTACAGATATGATCACCGGTCTTCAAATATTTATAGTTAAATTCCTTTAGCGCAAAAAATCTGTCATCATTTTCTTTTTATGTTACACTCCCTGAGTCGCCTCTTTACGGATTTGTTTTCTTGAGGTTGTTTCCTTTGCTTAACATATTCAAGAAGGGAAAAATAACGAAAAATATAAATAAAAAAGAGAACTGTGTAAAACCCTGAGATGTTACTTTGGATATACACATATGAAAATATACTTTAGAGAGAAAAACGTAACGAAAAAAGTAATACGTTTACACGTCTATTACTAACATTAACTATATCAATTGGTGATAAATAAATAGTAGTTTCTAAGCAAAATGTTACATAGCGGAGGTAGTTTTCCTTTTTTTTTTTTCCTTTTTCTTGCAGTTCCATGGTTGTGCTTCCCATGTTGCCTTTCATGCTTCCTTCTTCAACAGTGAATCGATATTGTACTCAGGGCGTTTTCCGTAGAGCGTTTCTTCGTTACACGCCGGGGACTCTGGGGGCGTGTGGGCGGAGGGCGAGGGGCCGGGCGAGGGCGTAGACCTTCCGGATAACTGATGGCTTGGGGCATCTTGATGCATGTGTGGCCCGTACTGTGCTGCGCGGGCTTCAAGTGTGCGCAGTTCCAAGGCCCGGCGGTATTCCTCGAGGGCGCGTAGGTCCAGCGTACGATACTGGTCAAGGGCGCGTAACGTTGCTAAAGATTTCACATCCAGAGGCGGACGTGGCGACGCTGCCTCAGAAGCTTTTGGATCCAGAACTGGAAAACTTCCACCTCCTCTTCCTGGACTTTCATGTCCCTGGACACTCACTT
>BOPN01002887.1:170000-172500 GCA_017312705.2 Penaeus japonicus | reverse complement strand
ACTCTGGAGCCGTTACGTTCTCTCCCCCCCCCCTAAGTTCAGCCAATTAGTAGAGGAAATAATGCCATGACGATGTTGGTTACTCTGCTTGGATCGTCCAGAGCGCATAAACGGCTGGATGGGACAGAAAAACAAGCTATCAGCTTTATGCGCTTTATTAAGGGAAGGAGCACGAAGTAGCACGGCTGGATAAATGGGATGTCTTGCTGGAAAAGTGGGAGACGAGGAGTGAGCCGAGAAGCCAAGCCAATAATCGAGTCGAGGTCACTAAGCCTGGCTTATGAGGGCAGAGATGGAAGGAGAGGTCTTTGTCTTTCTCGGTGGAGGGTTACACGTGAACTAAATGTTTTTGGAGTGGTCTGAGCTCAGGTCATGTGAAATGAGGTGTATCGGGACTAGGTTAACCCATCCGAGACTGGTGGGAAGCCTACAAGACGCTACCATGTCGCCATCACACGTTAGGACAGATATCCTGTTTCAGTGGTTCTATACAGGTGTACATGTCTATCCTTGCTCTCAAGTAATCATCATACATAGCAACATGTGCGCTTTTTAGATGACAGAAAGGGAGATATTCCCACTAAACATACATGTTTTGTTATTCAGTCCCTCCCCATTCTTCTCTCTCACTCTATCTATCTGTATTTTTCTCGCTGCCTGTCTATTCCCTTGTCGGTCTGCTTCTCTCTCTCTCTCTCTGTCTGTGAGGGTGGTGGCTTTTTATCCCACCGCTAGCACTAGTTTGAGGGCGGTTTTCATCAAAGGTCTGATAACTCTTGATCCTTATATTGGAGAGGACGGTGCAGTGACCTGACATATGCTGGGGCACAGTAGGCCATTGAGGTCCGTCGGCCGGAAGTGTGAATGGAGCAAGAGCGATAGAGGGGAAGGAGGGTCCTGTGAGGGGAAGCAGGTCATATAAACACCTCTGACCTCATACGGCCTGGGCTAGTCTAGTCTAGTCCTCTTTCCTTCCTCACACACACACACATATATATATATATATATATATATATATATATATATATATATATATATATATATATATATATATATATATATGTTTATGTTTGTATTATGTATATATACACACACAAATACGTGTGTCATATATATATATATATATATATATATATATATATATATATATATATATATACATATATATATATATATATATATGTGTGTGTGTGTCTATGTATATGTGTATGTACTTATACATACATACATACATATATATATATATATATATATATATATATATATATATATATATATATATATATATGTGTGTGTGTGTGTGTGTGTGTGTATGTGTGTGTGTGTGTGTGTGTGTGTTAGCTGTAAGGGCAAACAAGAAGAGACAATCAGTCTTACACACACACACTCTCTCTCTCTCCGGTTGACCTGCCACAGTCATATATCGTTTTCCTCCTGTCAATGACCTGCCCGAACATCCAACTCTGTCGTGAACCAGTGCGTGATGTGATTGTGTTCATACACTGATATATTGATAATGGGCATGGAAAGACAATGAACGTGATAAAACGTTAATAGAATCCCTCTCAGCTGTGAGAACATTTGAAGTAGGTCACAGGGTACGGTTTTGTAGTATTTGTTAACTGGCCATGGCTTCAGCTGTGCAAGCAATGGGCGTCAGTGGCAGATTTTCTGCTTTGACAGAGAAGGTCATTGGGGAGTTCATCCCCTTCAAAACTGTGCACACCTTCTCGCCTTAGTGATGAGGCTGAGTTCTCATGACTTAAAAGTACGAATGTGGCTTCGCAAAATACCACATTTTGTCCATTCAGTTCCAGCCACGCACTATGAACAGCACCAGCACCAAGTGCAGAACATCTCCAGCAGCAACATCAATTGAAGTTGCAGCTCTATCAGCAGCACTAGCTTCAGCAACAGTACCAGCTCCATGCACGTAGCGGCGTGCTGCACAAGACAAGTGATGGCAACGATGCTACAGCTCAGCAGCAGGCCCTCGGCGGAGGAACCGTATGTGGCCACATTCTAATAAATAATGCGTCAATGTGGCACCTGGCGCACCGCGATGCTCACACACATACACACTCACACACACACACACACACACACACACACACACACACACACACACACATACACACACACACACACACACACACACACACACACACACACACACACACACACATATATATATATATATATATATATATATATATATATATATATATATATATATATGTATATATGTTTATGTTTGTATTATGTATATATACACACAAATACGTGTGTCATATATATATATATATATATATATATATATATATACATATATATATATATATATATATATATATATATATACATATATGTGTGTGTGTGTCTATGTATATGTGTATGTACTTATACATACATACATACATATATATATATATATATATATATATATATATATATATATATATATATATATATATATATATGTGTGTGTGTGTGTGTGTGT
>BOPN01002887.1:162500-165000 GCA_017312705.2 Penaeus japonicus | reverse complement strand
TAGTCTCGGCCTTCCACCTTCCCTGCAACTGTTAACTAATTTTCTTTTTCGGGTTTATTCCAGCAACCTTTTCTCGTTACACACAAAAAAAAAAAACCAGCCTTGTCAACCCTGATGTCGACACCACCAGCGCACCTTCGCAACTGCATGGGTTTCGTTGCACAATCAGGATGTTTGATCACTTGGTATGTTGAATCTTCACTACGCTACTGCTGACGCCTGTTTATACGTGTCGTGATAGTGTTTATTACGCATCATTGTGCTGTAGTGTATATCATCTATTGTGTAACATAACGTCAGACTATCTGCGTTATGGAATAAACCTGAACTGTACAACCCTGTGTCTGGCATCAGTACCTATTTTATGTGGGTTATTAGTTTCAGCAGGCTAAGACACCCATCACAGATATATATATATATATATATATATATATATATATATATATATAAAGAAAGAGCGAAAAAGCAAAAGATAGAGTGATATTAAAAATCCTTTTTATCATCACATTTCGTTACCACAAAGAAAACATTGCCAGACCTTATGCTCTCTCTCTCTCTCTCTGTTTCTCTCTCACTTTCTCTCTCTCTGTTTTCTCTTTCTATCTCTCTCTCCCTCACTCTCTCTCTTTTTCTGTCTCTCTGTCTCTTTCTATCTCTCTCTCTCTCTCTCTCTCTCATTATCCCCTCTCTGTGTCTTTCTTTTTCTTCACTCTCTCTATCTCTGTCTGTCTGTCTCTCTCTCTGTCTCTTTTTCCCTCTCTATGAGGATTATATAGTATGTTTATATATGATATTAAATACATCAGTAGATCAATATACCAATATATGAATATCACACTAAATACCTTTGACTGCCTCACCTACTACATTCCAGACTACCTTCCCATGTAACCACTAGGGACGGCAGATAGGAAACCTTTCCATATAAGCTGGATATCTGGAACATACAGACAGACCAGGATCGACTCCCCTGCCGCTGATACCTGATTTCTCAGCCTCTTTATATATGTCTTGATAGTATTTATTATTGTGATCATTGTGCTGTAGTATATCATGTACCGTAACGCCAGACTATCTGCATTATGAAACAAACTTGATTTCTATAAATCCAGTGTCTGGCATCACATCACAAAGTGGTGGCAGCGGTGGGATGCGCATTCTGCACCCCTCACAAAGTGATTTCATTGATAGGAACCCCCACATTACCCCACATACCGTGTGTCTTTTGTATGGGTTATTGGTTCCAAGAGACTAAGACACCCATCACACACACTCTCTCTCTACCTCTCTTTCTCTCTATCTCACCCTTTTATTTCTTTATCTTCCTCTCTCTAACTCTATCTCATTATCTCTCTTTCTTTATCTTCTCTCTCATTTTCTTTATCTCTCTCTCTCTATCTTTCTTTATCTTTCCCTCTTTTCTTCTCTTTATTTATTCTCTATCTTTCTTTAACATATACTTTCTCTCTCTTAATCTATCTATCTCTCTTCCTTTAACTTTCTCTCTCTATCTGTCTCCATCTATCTATTTATCTTTCTTTACCATTCTCTCTCTCTTTCTTCTTTACCATTCTCTCTCTCTTCTTCTATTGCTATCTCTCTCTCACTTTATCTATCTATCTCTCTTTATTTATCTTTATTTCATTTCTTCCCCTCTCTCTCTTCTTTATTTATTTCTTTATTTGCCCTCCCCCTCCCTCTCTTTCTGCCTCTCTCTCCTCTTTATCTTCCGCTGAAAGACAGGAATCGTAAACACTGTCCCTTTTTCGAAACTTGCTTCATTTATCTCGATCTTCGGAGCAGCAACTTCGGGCTCTAATCCATGGGTATCGTTCGTCTTCATCATTATCATTAGTCGCGTCTAATGATCATTAATCTCATTCTGTACATGGGGAAACATGTTTTTCTTTTTCTTGCTCTTTCTTTCTCTGCGAAGGGAGGGGGAGAGAGAAAAAGAGTGAGAGAGAAGGAAAGAGAGGTGGAGAGGGAGATGAAGATGGACAAAGATTTAAAAGTATAAGTATCAAGACTATTAAGACGTTGACTTTCCTGCCGTACCCACTCTCTCACTCTCGGTCGCTCGTACTTTCTTTCTCTCTGTATCTCTATATCTATCTCTCTATCTCACACTCTCTATTTCTCTCTCTCTCTCTCTCTCTCTATATGTATATGTATGTATGTATATATATATGCATATATATATATATGTATATATATATATATATATATATATATATATATATATATATATATATACATATATATATTTCTCTCTCTCTCTCTCTCTCTCTCTCTCTCTCTCTCTCTCTCTCTCTCTCTCTCTATATATATATATATATATATATATATATATATATATATATATATATATAGATGGATATATATATATATATATATATATATATATATATATATATATATATATATATATATTCATATACACACACACACACACACACACATATATATATATATATATATATATATATATATATATATA
>BOPN01002887.1:120000-122500 GCA_017312705.2 Penaeus japonicus | reverse complement strand
ATAGAACTGCCAGAGTGAATTTCCAAGGTCATCTTTCCAGGCACTTAACTCTGGAGAATGGGCACTCCACAAGGAGGGTCATCAGCCTGGCATTATTCAATACACTCATGCTAGACATTCCACTCCCAGAGGGGTGCAAGATAATTTCTTGTCCAGATGACCTTGCTATCATCTCTGCTGGGCGAAGGAACGAGAACGTTAGAAAGGCCCATCATTGTCTGGACCTCATGAATGAGGAGTGCTGCAGGGTCGGGTTTGAGATCTCGGCAGCCAAGTCAAAGGCAATGGCTCTAACAGCCGTATTCTGCATGTCGTGGCCATGTCATGTTCATGTTGTGTCCATGTCGTGTTCATGTCCCGAATGCGGTAATCTAGGACGCAAAAGCGTGGCACGTTTGCGTCAGCTTCTTCAGGTTTACCAACCGTTCCAAAGTTAACATGTTTCGGATGAATGGCACTGTCCAAACGACAAATTCATAAGAGAAACTACAATCATAGGTAGCACTAACATAAGATAATTCAATTTTGGTATGAATCAGTCGTTGTACTTGTTCCTAGTTAAAGAATTGACAACCATTTCACGAACGCGCCGTTGGTAATTCACTCTACGCTCGATCAAAACAAACGGGATGAGAGGGATCGTGTGTTTATGAACAGATCTTCCTTATTTTATCTTTGTATATACTGTACATATATGCGCATTTTTAATATATCATACATATAGATTTAATGTATACATATTTCATATAATTATATGCTTTAATTTTACGTCCCTGACTACTTTTACCATTCATTTAACTTCACTCTCCTTCGAAAAGTCCGCCAAAAGGTAAACAAACTCAAAATCAGCAGAGAATCCATGTTTTCCTAAAAGAGTTTGTAATCCATGTCTAGGACAATGATGCCTAATATATCCAATATAGATATTACTTTCCAAACGTAGTATGCTCATATGAAGTATTGGTAAGAAAAAGTACAGTAAAAATATGATTTTTTCACTCGTGTAATTATCGTGACAAGCCTACCCCCTTGCCACGGAGTTTCCACGATTGTTCCAATACTTTCCACGCTTTTGCCACGAACCCGCGCTTCTAGAATAAGAATCGCGGCATGTTCATGTCATGTACACGGCGCGCTTACGGACTTAGAATACGGCTGTAAAACTTACAGTCCAAAAAGTAAGGCTGTGGCTCTAGGGGCTAGACCTCCATTCTTTCCACCCACTGGATAAAAAGGTGGCAATCAATAATAGGACAGCGAACAGCTTTCAGAAATGTAAGGAGAAAAAGTGAAATTACATTCATGTAAAATAAATACTTTTTAAAACAGTAGAGATTAACTAGGTATGAGAGTTTAACCCTTAGCCTACGACAAGGGTGGGAGCTTGAAAACTCCTATATAAGGAGAAAATCAAAGTTTGTTTCTAAGAATTTTACATGTGTCAGTAGTTATGAGTACGAGGGTGTCAATTATGTGATTAGGAAAGAAATTGAAATTGCCGTATACCAAATATTCAGGTTGCCAGTCGCACGATGATGTGTGCAGACTCAATCCCGAGCGAACCCGGACCTGCGAACCTACGACCAACGATAGACTCGGTCCCGGTTCCTTCTCGGCCGGGAATGCCCCTGGGTGCTAATGATTCCTCCGTCGAGCTTCTCCCCCAGTAAGGCGGTTCCTTTTGCGGGGGCAATCTCTTACTTAGCAGATATACTGAAGTACTGCTGGACCCTGCGTGTCGCTAGTTTTTTCTTTGTTGGTGTTTGTAACCCTTTATACTTCCCACGCTCTCTCTTTCTCTATGTGTGTGTATTTAAGTGATTGTATGTGTGTGTATGTGGGCAAAATTCGAATTATGCACTCCCAAGGAAGAAAGAGAGAGAGAGAGAGAAAGGGGAATGGAGGAGGAAGTGGAATAGAATAAGAAGGTACCGGGGGAAATTTACCTCACACTCGCCGCCGTGACCAGCATGCGTTTGTTTGTTACTATGACATGTTTGAGTGCTTCTAGGGCATAACTGTCTTTTCATGGATTTACTACATGATGCAAGTAAAACAAAAAACAAGGAATCCCTGTTTCTCTCATTATATTCACATTCCCTTTATACGGGAATCGTATAGCACCGTCTGAGGGTCTTTCCTTGGTGAACGTATTGCCCAAACGGTAATTCCATTAGATAAAAAGTGAACATGAAACAAAAGAGATAGATTTACATCGACACTTATTTCGTATAGAATTTGTCTTTTGGAATCAATTTATAAAATCTTTCGTTATAGTGCACTCACTAAAACGAAGAAGGAAGAAAACTGAGTGTGTCTTTTAACAGGCGGCTCAGTGTTGATATTGAAATAGGCAAGTCATTTGCTTGTTTACTTGTTGCATTGTCTGAAATTCGCACCCTTCCCCTTCTCTAAGTTTTGTGCTCAGAAATATGGATTATTTCTTAGAATATCGTTTATTTACATGGAAAAGATAGAGCATATGAAATAATAAAGAAAT
>BOPN01002887.1:105000-107500 GCA_017312705.2 Penaeus japonicus | reverse complement strand
TTATCATTATCAGTATCGTCATTTTCATCACCATTGCCATAATCGTCATTATCATTATCATCATCATCATTATCATTATTATTATGGGAGCAATAATAATATTTTTTTATCATCATTATCATTATCATTATTGTTCTTATCATCATTACCATTATGTTTATTATTATTATCATTATTATCTTCAATCATTATTATTTCTATCATTATGTTTATTATTATTATCATTATTATCTTCAATCATTATCATTTCTATAATTGTTATTTATGTTATCATCCTTATTATCATTATTACTATTGTTATTGTTATTATCATTACTAATATTATTATCAATATATATATATATATATATATATATATATATATATATATATATATATATATATATATATATATATATATCATCATGAATCTTTATTGATATCATGATTATTATTAGCAATATTATCACTGTTATTACTATCATCATTTCTGTTATCATCATCATCATCACCATCTTCATTCTCCTCATTCTCCTCCTCATCATCATCATTATTATCCTCATCCTCCTCATCCTCATCCTTATCATCGAATTTATCTTCTTCCCAATCATTTCTATTATTATTAAAATTATTCCTATTACTATCATAATTAAGGATAAAGTGAAAAGAAGTGTTGAATGATCAACATTAATATCGATGTCATCATTATTGATACTTTCATTATCATTATACTTATTGCTATCATCATTATTGTTATTCATGCAATTGTCCTAAATACTGTTACCAATATCATCATCATCATCATTATTATCATTATTATTATCATTATTATTATCATTATTATTATTATTATTATTAGTAGTAGTATCATTATTATTATTATTATCATTATTGCTATTACTATCATAATCATTATCATAGTTTATATCATTCCTATTATTATTACTATTATCGTTATCATCGTCATCACTGCTATTATTACTTATTATTATTATTGCTTCTTTTATGAATATCAGTATCGTTATTTTATTTTTGTCATCATTATCATCATTAGCAAATTGTGCAAAAATAATGATGATAACAATGAAAATGATTATCATCATCATTGTCATCATTATCGTTATATTTATTATCATCAATATTATTGATATCATTATCGTAATGTTATCATTATCCTTATTGTTATCATTATAACCATTATAATCATTATTATCACTATATTCACATTATTGCTGCTCTTGTTGTTGTTAATGATGTTACTATTATCATTACTGATTTTATTATTATCAGTATCATCATTATTGTTATCATTATTATTATTATTATTATTATTATTATTATTATTATTATTATTATCATTATTATTATTATCATTATCATTATCATTATCATTATCATTATCATTATTATCATTATTATTATTATTATTATTATTATTATCATTATTATCATTTCTATTATAATTATCATTACAAATATTATAATCATCACTATCATTACTCTTTCCACCATTATTATTATCATTAAGATGGTGACGAGTATTAATAGTATTATTACATTCATTGTGATTATTACAATTATCATTATCATGATTCAAGCCCCGTCCAAGGTCGTGAGTTTCCACTGTCGCCTGGCGGTCGCTGTTACAGAATGGCTCGCCTTAGTGTATATAAGCGCGGCGAAGCATCTGCTCCGCAAGTCTGGCTTATCCTTATCCTTATGATTGCTGCAGCTCAGAAATCCATTGGTGACCGCCTAGGAATAGGGCAGAACTATATCTTTCAGGAAATATTAGAGGCTACAGATGTATGTTACAAGGATTAACTACCTTGATATCGCAAGTTGCATCAATCCTTGACATGTAGGAATTGGGCACAAAGAACAACATATCAAGCATCTTACTAAGAGAGCCAAAGGCCAGTTCTTAGTAAAGGGCCATCGTTTAACCTTCTGAGGCGATCTGAAAGCTGAACTATTAAACTCATTATCATTGCTCATAATTACCATCATCATCATCATCATTATAAACATAATTATTATTATTGCTGTTATCATTAATATCATTTTTACTATTATTGTTAATATCAATATTATTATCACAGTTGTTGTTGCTAACATTGTCATTATCATTATCCTCATCATCATTATCCTTATTGATATAATTATCATTATTACCATATTCATTATTGCTGTTATTATCATTAACAGTAAAGCCATTATTTTTATCATAATTATCATTATTACCATATTCATTATTGCTGTTATTATCATTAACAGTAAAGCCATTATTTTTATCATGATTATCATTATTACCATTATTATTATTATTATTATTATTATTATTATTATTATTATTATCATTATTATTATTATTATCATTATTATTCTTATCATTATCATCATCCTTATTATCATTATTATTATCATCATTATTATTATCATCATTATAATTGTTATCATTATTATTATCATCATTATCATTCTTATCATTATGATTATGACTTTGATTAATACTTCTGCA
>BOPN01002887.1:75000-77500 GCA_017312705.2 Penaeus japonicus | reverse complement strand
TCACAGAAAGATACGACAGCAATTTTAGTTGCGCATTTAAAGGCCAAAATGAAATATTTGCCTTCGTCTTTCCATTACAGTAAATACTTAGTCTTGTCAAAATAATGAGGGAATTATTAACAATACTTTGAAGTGAGCCCGCAAGATCCCAGTCATCATAACTGATAAACGGCACGTGTATTGTGATTGGTCTACTTAAACTCCCTGTAGTGGCCTTGTTGAAGAGTGCTTTTGTCTTATTTTTTATTAACTTTGGGTACACTACTGTTTTCTTGCGAGCAAAATTTAGTGTATTATGTGCGCCATTAAGTTTCACAAGATAATGCGGCTCTCAGAATTCACAAAAAGAGCTCAGTGCTTGCAAGGTTTCTTGATTACTAGTTGTCTCAAGAAACTACTTTGTAATCTGGCAATTGGCCCATTCATCGTTGGTTAAAGTTGTTGTTCTTTTTCTTTTCTTTTCTCGTTTTATATTTTGTGTTACATATCACCATTTCGTCACTTTTAAAGAAAAGTCGTGTACCCAGAAACCATAAATGTGAGCAGATAAATGCGAATTCCGAACTATATTAATAAGAACAATGGTGGCCCTTCACCTCTCACTGTGCCTTGCCCTCAACCTCCTCTAACTTCGGCCTTCAAATCTCTAATCTCCCCTCTTCACTTCCGTTTTGTGTATTAAGCATCACACCTGTTCGTGCCATCTTAGATGCTTATTTTTAGACTGACTTTGAGCCTTGACTCTCTTTATTCCTTTCGTGTTTTTTTTCCATTTCTCTGTCTTACCCTTTCCCTCAATGCTATAATGTATATATATATATATATCACTCTGTGTCTCACTCATAGCAAAGAGAATATTCCAAAGAGCTGTCATTCAAAAACACATTATTGTACTAACCTAATTTTGAGACTGCGTTAGTTATGTTAGTTACATTTATATTCCCCATTTAGATTTGCACGTATCGAGTAATCTCAGAAAAGAGTTCACAGTCTTCTTGCGTGCGGCTCCAGTCACTGCACGAATGATCATCATTAACAGGGATAATGAGTATTCATTTTCAGACAATTTCGTCTTTTTTTCCTGTTTTTCTTATCTAATTTCTAAACCATACAACACACAACGTATACAGTCATATTTTGTGTACACAAACTTACACTTGCATATTCATACTTAAATCTATATATCTGCAAATCAGTCAATCGAACTACTTATCTATGTATGTAGTATATAACTGTGGATATATATATATATATATATAATATATATATATATATATATATATATATATATATATATATATATATACATATATATACATATATATTTATATATATATATATATATATATATATATATATATATATATATATATGTATATATATATAAATATAAATAAATATATATATATATATATATATATATATATATATATATATATATGTGTGTGTGTGTGTGTGTGTGTGTGTGTGTGTGTGTGTGTGTGTGTGTGTGTGTGTGTGTACATATATATATATGTATATATATATATATATATATATATATATATGTATATATATAAATATATATATATATATATATACATATATATATATATATATATATATGTATATATATATATATATACATATATATATATATATATATATATATATATATATATACATATATATATGTATATATATTTATATATATATATATATATATATATATATATATAAACATATACATATACACGCACATGCACACACACACACACACACACGCACGCGCAAACACACACACACACACACACACACACACACACACACACACACACATATATGTGTGTATATGTATGTATGTATATATATGTATGTATATACATACATATATACATATATATATATTCATATATATATATACATACATATATACATATATACATATATACATACATATATATGTATATATATATATATATATATATATATATATATATATAAACATATACATATACACGCACACACACACACACACGCACGCACGCTCGCGCACAAACACACACACAAACACATACACACACACACACAAACACACACACACATATATATGTGAGGGCAAGAAAGAGAGGAGAAGAGAGAAAGAGAGACGGGAAAGAGCGTGGAAAAGGACGGGAATAGCAGGGAAATGAAAAGAGAGCGAAAGGTAACACGGAGAGAGGGAGGAAAGAAGTAGGGGAGAGGGTAAGAGAGTAAAAGTAAGTGAGAAAGAAGACGAGAAGGAGCCAGACGAGTGGAAGGAGAGTGGGAGCAATAAAAAGAGAGAACGGTAGGGAGCGCAGGAGAGGGAGAAAGGGTGAAAGGAGACGAGGAGAAGGAGAAAGGATGGAAGGATAGCTGGCGAAAATGTCGGAAGGGAAGGAAGAGGACGGAAGAGTGGGGGGGAGAGGAGAAGAGGGGGGGAGAAGTTGGAGGAAGGAGATGGGGAGAGAGGGCGGGAGGGGGAAAGGAGAGAGAAAAA
>BOPN01002887.1:60000-65000 GCA_017312705.2 Penaeus japonicus | reverse complement strand
AAATAGATAGCTAGTTACTCATTTGAGTATCTATAGGTAGGTTCGTAGATACTTGGGTATCCGAAAGAGAGAGGGAAAGAACCTTTTGGACGGAAATACGCAAGACGACGAGATATGAAATGCCATATAGAGTTCGTGCCCCCCAAAATTGGATTATTAAACAAGAAGCAAGTCTCCTAGTGAAGGAAGCTCTTAACTAACTGAATTTAAGTGGTTTGCTTATAAAACAGTAAGGTAAGATTTCACCAGAACATTTTGTCTGGTAACCAAAGGCAAAGTTTCCAAAATGCATAAGAAAGAATACACGTTTCTCCACAACAGTTCATTCCAAACAAGAATTACCAGTAAATGTCCCAACACCAGGTACAGTTTAACCTGACATGCAATCCAGCATGCTGACACCAAAAATACAAATTTTAAACTATTTACACAGCATAATAAAGATGAACCCTGCAAAGTAGTCACTAGTAGCAGGAAGATCTGTCGGACAAATTTGCAAGGTATTCTGTGGGATTTATTGCATGGCGTGGTTGTATCAAACTATCAAATATGTTGCAAACTATCAAACATGTATGACAATGTTGAAAGGCGTCAAACCTGATGATATTACACATCCACCTGCAAACGATAATGCCACCGTTGTTGTTGGAAGCAAAGGAAAAGAGAAACTGCTTGCATACCATTTCTTTCTCTCTCGTTCTCACAAGAAAAGAATGATGGTTGTTTACAGGCTCCTATCTACCATGAACGACCAACATGATCTTAAATTTACATTCTGTAGTAGCTACTCAACTACTCACTGTTCAAATATTTTTTTGCCCTGCTAAATGTGTGCTTGCTAATTTACTTTGCCACTTGCAATCCTGTACTAATACTATCTCCAGGAGAAAACATGGTCGAATAGCGCAAGCATGAACAGTAGGAATAAATCCATTGGATATGGGGCATCCATTTCGCCATCTATGTTTGGAATTTTAATGTTAATCTATATTACGATAATCATAGTAATCATAATGATGATTTCTTTCATCTGTTTCTAAATATAGTTGTTAAACTTATTTAAGAAGTAATAATAATAAAAACAACCTGTCTCCAAATAGAACTATTATTTTTAGTACGATTATAAAAATAAGCAATAATAGAAAACAGTCTGATATTCCAGTGTTCATGTCGCCCGGAACTCGGAATGATTCTTACCGTCGACACGTTCACGTCACCCTTATCAAACGGGTTAAGAAGGTGGCAAATAACTTGTTTGCACTTTTGAGCAGCTTCATCTCCTGAATACAAAACAGCTCATGCAATGGTATTGGGAGGGAGGGTAAAATATTCTTCCTCCTCTAAGAATGACAAGACTATATTTGTTGCAAACATCCAGTAACCATCCTGTAAATATGCCCTGCAGCAATAGATATGGAACACTGAAACTCCCCAATACCAGCGAGATGTGTTATGCTTCTGTGATGTACAAGGTAATAAGGGAACACCGCAGGTAGCCTTTGCCAAGACAAAGCATTACAGCCTTATTGCATGTGGAATGATATTCAGTAATTATTTATTTTAGATTGTATCAACTATGGTAACACTTTCATTTTTCATTAAGCCAACGAAATAAAAGAAATAAAAGCCCTGCTTATAAATTCAGATTAACGTATATCCTGCAATATGCAGTAAATGCTTGTATATGTACATTGGAAATGTACCTTATCCGAATTTTGCAATCTATTTGATATGCCAGATTCCTTTAGGAACTAATAATTCATATACCACAGTCTTCTCCCATTATACTTTTCAAGAGTATACATACTCTTGAAAGAGTCTGAAGTACGAGAATTTTGCTCATATTTCCACTACAGGAGCGACAGTAAATGGCTCCCATCGTGTGGTATCCTTTGTGACTTTGCATAACACATCAGGTCCATGATGTCATAGCAAAAAAAGAGAGGTAGGTCTTCACTCCCAGCACAGAGAGGCTGCACAAGTACAGCTGTAAACGAATGTGTACAGATTTGAGAGTTCATTGTGAACAGAGATCAAGATCATGAGAACCATGAGTTTTGTCAATAAACTTACCTTACTTCCATGGTCTCTGTTACTAAGAATTAGTAAAGTATAGTTAAGCTATGTAAATCTACATTATGCATTTTCCCCTCCAACCAGGAAGATAATGAACGTTTCTGTGGCCTTCATTTTCAGTCGTGTGACGTGAAGCACACGTGTAATTCTTGGGATGAATACTAGATCCAAGATCTACAGGACAAAACAAAGGCTTGCTCGTAAAGAGGCATTTTAACTACAGAGTATACTTTTCTTTGAATGAGTAATATGTTGTCAAATTAATTATTTATTATACTCTACATATGTATTTGCACATCCTTTAACCCTCCCCTTGATCAGTACATTTTGTTTTGTTTTTTCTCTAAAACTGTGTATCGCTTGTGAAAAACCTACAGGACAAGAAAAATGGAAATAAGATTCTGCACAAGTTTATCACCATGTTTTTTCTTTGAATATAATACTTACTGCGTAATTGAGCCCAAGTATTCATTGTTTGATTAGTATGTAAGAGAAGATAATAAGAGCAATTGAAGTGATAAGATGAGTGGACGGAGTTATAATTATATGCGAGAGAGAATAGTTATATGGTTGTGAAACAGTGGAAGGAATGGAAAGGGGGTGAGAGTGCGAATGGAAGAGAGGGTGAGAGGAGTGAAAGGGAGGAGAGAGAGTGAAAGGGAAGAGGAGTAGGAGTAAAAAGGAGAGGGAGTAGGAGAGAGAGAAAGGGAGACAGAGAGAGAGAGAGGTAGAAACAAATAATTGCCAAAAAATAGACATGTATATGAAAAGAAAATACCAGCAGACGAAAAACACAAGAAGCCAGTTCCCCTAACAACGAAAACAATCGAAAATCTATTCGAAAGTAATGATTTTAAGTGAGAAACAAGCTGGGCAATTGATAATTACGGTGGTAGTGACTCCAGGGAAGGTGATCTTCTATCACTCTGACAAGGCGAATGGCAGGTGGGGGTAGGGGAGTAGGAGGATGGTAGAGGAGGGGAGGGTGACATAAGCACTTGGATACCATACTAGACATCACCCGTGGATGTTAATAGTGCATATTCCATAGTTCGAAACTGTGGCTGTATCAAATCTTGTACTAAAGATTGCAACTATAGTAGAGCTCGAATTCACTGCACCAGACTGTGCAAGTGTGAAGATGATGCATTAACGATGACTGTAATGATGATGGTGATGTTTAAAAGGATAGTTCTTGCGATTTTTTTTCGCACTTCATTGTTGATTTGGAATACACTGGAGACTTGTGTTATTAATAAATGATTTAGAGGTTTGTATTATACAGCTTTTCCACTACGCAGGACAACAAGAAAACAATGACTGTGACGATGACGTAATAAAAGCAGTTCTTGCTCATTATTTTTTTTTATGTTTGTATTTTAACGCATTTTGCACTGTACTAAACAGTGCATATATGAACGTTGATGCATAGACTGTGATTGTGATGGTGTAGTTCTACACTCTTTATTTTCATACCATTACTGACTTTTGTTAAACTGGATTGTTATTTTGTATTATGCTGCAGCCTTTGTCTTTCCTATTTTTTCAACAATGAACTTGATAGTTATTTGCAATCAAGAGGAGGAGGGGGGGGGGGGCATTAGCTAATGCCCCCCCCCTCCTCCTCCTCCTCTTTCCCGTAACAAGTTCCCCAAGGTTTCTATCCCCTTAGAGCAACTCCCTATACTGACCATGGAAGGCTGGTTTTGACAGTGAATCTCAAAACAGATCATAGTCATAACTGTCTTATCCTTATTTGTGAAGTATATGCTGTTATGTAGTTACCCCTTCACTTCACTACTTACAAATATGAACAAAGGAAAGTTATCCTGTATATGACGGGGTACATGGTTGACACTGAGAATCCCCAAAAGGGTACGAGGGGAAAAAGAGGTTGAAAACCCCTGTTTTAGATGAAGCTGTACGATTGAGTCCCTAAGCCACTCGACCATCTGAAAAGAAGCTATGTATGAAATCAGGTAATGCTCCCTTGAAACCAATACCTTATACCTTAGAATATATTGTGCTTCAAAATGGTCTGATAAGGCCTTTTGAAAGTAAAATATTATAATGCCATCCTGTGGTGTTCAATATAACAGTTTCTGTCTTCTTGTGGGCATCTGCAGTGTGGAGCTCTATGTTTACATTTTCTGAAAGCTATATGTCACACTTACGTTAAACCTTTTTTTTCATTAGGTCGCAGACACTTTGGTGACAGATATTGGTCTATAGTTCTCTTGTATTGCAGTGTACATTATAAATTTTCGGATGATAATGGCAGTTAGTTTAATTGTTTTTTTAAGGACTTTTGAAATTCTTCAAGAAAAGGGGTGACTTTTTCATATTGGGAAGATTATTCACTAAAAATCAAATTATGCTTTGATTTCGTCATTCCCCAATCTACCACAGAATCCAGTAACAGGAAAGTTGATGGCTGGAGTAAAGGGGTATGATGGTAGCATCAGAACGTATGTTACAGCATCACTAAACTCCCAGAACTCCTGTCTTTTACAGCCGTATTCTTGGACGTTTTCTGCGTGTCGTGGCCATGTCATGTTCATATTGTGTCCATGTCGTGCTTCAGGTTTACCAATCATTCCAAAGTTAACATGTTTCAGATGAATGGCACTGTCCAAACGACAAATTCATAAGAGAAACTACAATCATAAGTAGCACCAACAAAATATAGTACAATTTTGGTATGAATCAGTCGTTGTATTTGTTCCTAGTTAAAGAATTGACAACCATTTCACGAACGCGCCGTTGGTAATTCACTCTACGCTCGATCAAAACAAAGGGATGAGAGGGATCGTGTGTTTATGAATAGATCTTCCTTATTTTGTCTCTGTATATACTGTACATATATGCATATCTTTAATATGTCATACAAATAGATTTAATGTATACATATTTCATATAATTAT
>BOPN01002887.1:52500-55000 GCA_017312705.2 Penaeus japonicus | reverse complement strand
GTTAGGTATGCAGTATATGTATATACAAGTGTGTGCGTGTGTGTGTGTGTATACATATGTATATATATATATACATGTATATATATACATGTATATATACATATATACATATATATGTGTGTGTGTGTGTATGTATGTACATAAATGTATGTATGCATGTTTACGTATACACATACATACATATGATATATATACAAACATGTATATTTGTGTGTGTATGTATGTATATATATATATATATATATATATATATATATATATGTATGTATGTATGTATATATACATATATATACATACATATACATATATATATATATACATATACATACACACCAATATACATTATATATACATTATATATATACATATATATAAAACATATATATATATATATATATATATATATATATATATATATATATATATATATGTGATGGGTATAAGATGTCCCAACTACTACCAGTTTGTGTAAAAGGTATATATCCCAAATACTGACACTAATAAAGGATTATGTGAAACACAGTAGCTAAAAACATTAACAATATATTATAACTCAAGATATATATAGAACATTATTTACAATAAGGGGCACAATATTTACACGCAAAGGGGAAGCTAAGCCTATCGCAAAGCTAATAATACCTGAGCTATAGTTATATCGATAACACTAAGGAAAACACAGACAATGCACTGTATATGAATTAAGTTACTAAGGCTCTAGACACAACTCTACCTGGAATCCTTGAGGAGGAGTCGAAGAGAGGGGAGGAGGTCCTCTCGACTTGAAGGTCAAACGATTTCTGTGACACTAAAATCATGACCTATTTTGAAGCGAGTTCCTGGGTCACTTCGAGGGTAGAGGGGACCTCTCTCATTGGGCAGGGAGCTGCCCGACTCGGCCTGTGATTGGCCGACGGGGAATGAGGGCAGGATTCAGGCCACGCTTTCCAAGCGACTCCAAGTGGGTACTAAGTGCTGGTCCTGGAATTACGAGACGTTGTATTTGAGATTAAATAGAAATATTTCATTATTCCTTCTATATGAATTTTGAATCTTTCCATATACATTTAAGACCTTGATAATATATACATACACACACACACACATATATATATATATATATATATATATATATATATATATATATATATATATATATATATTACATACATATATACATATATAAACACACGCACATGCACGCGCACGCACGCACATGCACGCGCATGCACGCACACGCACACACACACACACACGCATGCACGCACGCACGCACACACACGCACACAGGATAAGCCAGATTTGCGGAGCCGGGATTATATGCAATATGACGAGCCCGCCTCTATCAGCGAGTGTTAATACAATCTGAACTTTGTCCATACCTAACATATATATATATATATATATATATATATATATATATATATATATATGTGTGTGTGTGTGTGTGTGTGTGTGTGTGTGAGTGATGGTGGTGGTATTTAAGTAAGCTGTGTGGGTGTTTTATGTTGTGTGTGTGTGTGTGTGTGTGTGTGTGTATGTATGTTTGCATGTATATATCTATCTACACACACAAACGTGTTTGTGTGTCTGTGTGTGTATGTATATATATATATATATATATATATATATATATATATATATATATATATATATATACATATATGTGTGTGTGTGTGTGTGTGTGTGTACATATATATACATATATATACACATATACATATATATGTATATATATATATGTGTGTGTGTGTATACATATGGATGTTGTATCTGCCTGTGATTAAGGGAAGTGTCGATGTTAGGTCAACGATAGTAGGTGTTAGATTGCATAAATATGTTGCATAAGATTAAATGTATCAATGATTTGCGAGTGTGTTACACAAAGAGCAAGAATATGTGAATGCTGGCATGCCAAACTAACCTAGATGCCAACTAACCAAGCGAAATTATTTGGAATGATACAAATATCACTTGTCTTCTTGTCCGACAGATAGCAAGTTCAGTGCCGAATCTCTTAGGTGTCACAGTTTTTTAGTACCCTGTTTGATTAGATTATGTTACAAATATAATGTTTAAATGTGGAATATTTATAAATGCTCAGCGACAGAAGATCCGCCAGACGAACAACGACGGCCAAACTCATGATCGCAACTCTATGCGAGCGGTGTCGCGGCGTATGTGGTCCATTGCTCACTAGTAAAAGTACCATAGATACGGTACCTCACACAAATACTGCCAGATGCAAAACTTCCTGTCGAACTTCCTTCCCATCTCTCAGACCCTTCTTACACTTCCCCAGTCTATCTGTATTCTTGGTATCCTCATTTGTATCCTCCGCCTTTTCCTTCACAAAACCTATTAATAACATATTTCTCTCTGCAATTATACGCACCATATAATGTATGAGCACACTATGACTGCAAGTATGTATGCACATGTAGACTTTTTTTTATATGCGTGCCCACTAGTTGTGCTGTGTGTGCATGCATTGCCAAAT
>BOPN01002887.1:32500-35000 GCA_017312705.2 Penaeus japonicus | reverse complement strand
TGTTAATGAATTAAAATAATGACAATAATGATAACAATAATAACAATAATGATAATAATAATAACGATCATAATTGTACCGGCTATAATAATGATAATAATGATGATAATAATAATAATAATGATAATAATAATAATAACTATCATAAATGTAGTGGCTATAATAATGATAATAATGATGATAAGAATTATTATTATTACTACTGTTATCACTATCGTAAAAACAACAATGATAATAATGATAATGATTATCATTATTGTCATTACTATTATTATTATAATTATTATCATTATTGTTGTCATCATTATTACTATTATTATTATTGTCATTATTGTTATTATCACTACTATCATTGTTATCATCATTACTATTATCATTATCACCATTATGATAACAACAATACTATTGCTACTAATAATAATAATGATAATAATAATGATAACAACAATACCAATGTTAATAATAATAGTAATAATGATAAGAATGACGATGATAATAATGATACCAAAAACAGTCCTGGCAAAAATCATGATAATGATAATGATGTCTCTGCGATTTGTATTAACGTTATGGTCATTATCAAGTACCCAGACGTCTATTATATACTGACAATACAATATCACCATTATTTTTTTTTAATCAAGTATATCACGTTTATTATAATCATTGTTGTTGTAGTTGTTAGCATTATTATCATCATATCTTTATATTCATAATGGTTGTTACTACCAACCATGTTGCTTTTGTCATTATCATCCTTATATTGTCGCTTGTATCACACATTTTCCTTATAACCTTATTTTACGCCATATTTGCTCATCTTCTTGCCATCATGTATGTTCCTACCAATTTCGCCATCATCAGATTTTTATTACCGTAGAAATAGTAGCAGTAGTGTCTGGTACTTTATTACCATCAGTATCATTAACAACCCGCTGCCACCATCAAGACCGCTGCCCCCTGGGATGTCACTGACAAAGCGAAGCTACTGCACTGCGCTTCACGGGAAGAGGTTCCCCACGTGACCAAAACCAGAACGTCATTACAAGGTAACAATCATAATAAAAGGAGAAAGAAAAGAATCCAGGAAGTATTTATACAAAGATTATATTCCTGTGAGTTATAGTCCCTCTAAAGACGAATTAATATGTCAGGTGTGCAATGATATATTGGTCGCTTTCAACCCTCGGGTGTTATACTTTTTTCTTTTTTTATTCGAAGTTCATTCCAACCGTTTGAAAAGAACAACATTTGATAACGAGGACGAATCGGTAACGTAGAAGGTATTTTGAAAAGCGGGGAAGATAGAACTATACAGTACTTTTAATATCTGAGTTCTTTTGCATCATGTATAGTGATATTATGAATTCATTTATCAAAGTAATTAAGTTTTGATTTTTTTTTTCATTTGCAAATCATAGTTTTCAGGAGTAAGTAATGATGATAATGATAAATCAAATAATAATGATAGAGATGATAACAATTATTTTTGTTTGCTTTTACTTCCTGTACTGTATTTGCATTTTCCATCTTCAGCTTTTTATTCTACCAGCGGCCCGAGGTAAATGGTTTCTACATTTCCACCCTATTATTTTTTCTTTACAGTATTGCTATTATGTTGTTGTTATTTTTTCTCTCTCTGTTCTTCCTTTCTTACACAATCTCAGTACTCCCCTTACCCCATTCACCCGTCCCATCTGAAATTCCTTTCATTCTGCAGTACATGACATGAAGCAACTCGGGCGTCGATCTACGGCATAGTTAAGGAACTTACTGGAGTGAGCTCCATTGACAAGTTCTAAGTCAATTCGCAATTTAGACATACAAGTCATAGAGGTATAGCAATGTTCTTCATAGAATTATGAAATGGATTGACATATTACAAAGCAAAACTTAAACTGAACATCTGGTACACTTTATCATACAAACCAAAACGTACCTCCCCACGTTCTTCCATTATTATGCTCGGCTGGCTGGCAGTCAGGCAGGAGATAAAGCATTCATGTCAATTTCTCTAGTCATTCACATGCGTACCAGTTATGCTTTACTGAGTACCTGTAATATTCTTTCGGCCATTTTGAAAGCCCGCCCGTTGTCGACCCTTAGACTAACAGCCATCATATGGTTGAAAATTGTTGGCCATTTTCATTAATTACGTCGTCAGCATCGTAAAAGCCGGTCGTTTATGGCGCAACGCCGTGATTTTTTGCCGGCGGAGCCCCTTTAGAAAACCTCAAATGTACTGTATGTGATTACTGGCGTTAGCTTTAACGTCACCGAAAACGGTTGCCATGTCGCAGGCACGGAGACCGTTTTGAGATGTTGCAACGTCTCACCTGTTCGTTTTACCTTCTAGAATAATATATATGATGAATTACTATGCTTTGCCTCCTTTGGGCTATATATCTGACGTTCGTATGCAAAGCTTCGGTATTTCTTTAACGCACTCTCTCGGAAAAGAGAAAATCGATGGAACACGATAATAACCGACTTTCTCCCT
>BOPN01002886.1:132500-136277 GCA_017312705.2 Penaeus japonicus | reverse complement strand
TGTTGGAATGGCACACGCAATATGTGTGTATGAATATGTATGTATATGTATATGTATATATGTATATGTATATATATATGTATATATATATATATATGTACATATATATATATATATATATATATATATATATATATATATATATATATATATATGTATGTATATATATACATATATGTACATATGTATATATATATATATATATATATATATATATATGTATATATGTACATATATATCGTATCGCTGCAATGTACTAGTCTAGTAAAACATAAATTCAGTATACGAGTTCATGAAATCTTTCCTCATTTGTCCCTGTATGAACAGAATATGATTAATGATAGTACTGCCACCACTCCCTCTTTATAAGAGAAGGGATAAACTCTCAATACCTTTCCCTGAATAATATAAGGAAAGATACAATAGATAGATTGTTTGAATTTACTGACAATGTACTAACTCCAATATAGATAAAACTCTTAAATTAATAAACAAGCTGAGGTATTACACCTGCCCGCCGAGCCACTTCCGTTGTCGGTTTGCCAAGTCACAAATAACACTAATTATGCTCTAGCCCTTACCAATATAATATAAGTCCATCGCACAGTCTATCCGCGATCCTTCTCCGCTCGTGTCTCGGTGATATCTGCTCCCCCTGAGGCACTCCACCTCAGGCCAGTCCCGCAGCTTCACTAGCGTTCATTTCGTTCCATGTCGTTTCGTCTATACTACGACACACACTCACACACACACGCATACACATACACACACACACACACACGCACACACACACATATATATATATAAATATATATATATGTATGTGTGTGTGTGTGTGTGTGTGTGTTTATGTATGTATGTATATATATGTATGTATGTATGTATATATATATATATATATATATATATATATATATATATATATATATGTATGTATGTATGTATATATACATGTGTATATATGTGCATTATCATTGTTGTTATCGTTGTTGCCTTTATGTTTTCATCATCATTTTTATCATCCTCATTACTATTGCGATTATCATTATTACTTTAAATATCTTCCTTGACATTACCATCATTATAATCATTATAACTTTATATTTAGGTCATTAACACCATCATTACTTTGAAATTGCTATAAGGAAACACACCACCGTGCAATGATAAAGGAAAGGTTAGTTAGATACCGTGTTTATTGTCCAACGTTGGCAATGAAATATCGTTATTATTTTTACGTTTTCGATTTCAAATTAAGTGAGACCAATTTATTTTTCTTTCTTTCTTTCTTTTGCCAATTTGTGAATGAAATGAGTGCAGGGGAAGCTAGGAGAGCAATTATCCTGTATTTGATTGTTATCATTTACCTTCCGTTGATGTTATAGATGCTTTGAAATATGTTTTCATTTATGTTTCGTTATTCTCCTAAATGTTGATGAAATGAAAAGGAAATTCAATCTGTTACCGGCACTGATATTGTTAGAGCTTCCTGTCTATACGACTTGGCTGCGCACTCTACTTTTTAGGATGTTACCAAAAGAATAAAAAAAAATAAAAAAATAAATAACGTAGTTCCCCCTAAAGACAACAACAATAACCCCAATTGTTCTGTACAGATGTGATGACCTGTAGCGAACTGCCCGTTTTCCCTTTCAACCAAAAAAGGGGGTTTATTAGTCGCTACTGCAGATATCCCTGATGTATCAATTAGGAAACACAATAACAGATAGTGCTTCCACGATTGAGATAACATAAACATTCCGATCCCGTGCGAAATCTAGGCAGAACAAAAGAGCATCACTTTCCCAAGCATCAGGAGGAGGGTCCGCGGCTCAATAACAGTTAATATACGTTCGAAATATTTTTGCTATTCTCGCGAATGAAACGCAAGAGTCGAGGGTAAATTTCGAAGACATTAAAAACTTAGTAACGAACTGTAGAAAGGGGAAGCGGACAGGGAGGAGAGTGAAGGGAAAGAAAGGAATATGAAGAGGAAATATAGGGCGAAGGATAGATAGAAGAATGAGCGAAAGATAGATAAGAGCACGAGAATGACTGGATATATGGGGAGGTTATTAGATCGAGAGAGAGAAAGAGAGAGAGAGAGAGAGACAGGTTAGGGTAGGAAAATAGGGAAAGAGGAAGGGAGAGAGAGAAATTCGTGATCTTGATTTGTGATGCGCAGAGAAAAGAAAAAGATAGAAGGGGAGGAGACAGACAGAGAATGAAGAGGCAGAAAGACAAATATGAATAGAGAGAGACGGGGGATTGAGAGAGAGGAAGAGAAGGGGAGAAATAGAGAGATAAATAGAGAAATAGAGAGACACAGAAAGACAAATACAAGCAGAGAGACAACATGAAATAGACAGACACATACGCAAACAGACATTAAAAAAAATAATAAAAAATAATAAAAATAAAAAAAACATAGAAATCCGAAAACCACTATGCGTTAAACAAAAAAAAAAAAAAAAAAACTTTCTCATCCTCGACCTCCCAACAAATAAAGGAATTAACAAACAAAAAACTAATAACATAATTACAATGACGTTCCTCTGTTCCTAGCAGACTAAATACGTAACTGGGAAGTCAAACAACCAGTGTTAAGCTTGTTAATCTGGCATAAGTTCTTTGATAGTTTAGTAATACAGTGATGGGTGTTCTCGTGTTATGACATTTCTGTTTGTTATGTATTATATTCTGGATATAAATCATTAGACAATGTTCTTCATTCGGTGTACCATGGGAGAGAGAAATGGATAGGGAGAGAGAGAGTATAAAAGGAAAGAGCGATTAAATTTACAAACTATTAAAAATATGCTTTAGTTCTTATACGAGAACCATCCACAAACAATTAACAGGCTGTAAGAAATACTAAAAAAAGTTTCCAGTCTCAAACTATAATATATATATATATATATATATATATATATATATATATATATATATGTGTGTGTGTGTGTGTGTGTGTGTGTGTGTGTGTGTGTGTGTACATATAATAATGATAATGATAATAATGATGATGATAATAATAATAATAATGATAATAATGATAATCGTAAGAGTCAGCCTGAGTTTTATATGTTAATTAAAACAGGGCGATAAGTTTCAAAAATTTATTTATTGTTACCTTCCTAAAAGACACACATGAAAAGATATACATACCTACACTCACTCATTCACTCACACACTCTTTATCTATCTATCTATCTATTTCTATCCTACACCAAAAGTGAGAAGAGGCGAATAATGAAGAAGTGAAAGAAGGGAGAGAATAAGAAAACTAAAACCAGAGCCAGAGAACAACACATACAGATTCAACATAAGAAAAGAAAAAGAAAAAGACAGAGTGAACACTTGAAAAATTAATAACACGAGAGACAAAAGAAGAGAGAAAGAAAGGCGTTGCTCTCGAGGGAACAGCAAACTCGCCGATAAGTTAAGACAGTGTCCTTGCGCAAGAAATATCCGGAAGGTTCAACGCAGAGCTGCAGTGTCCCTCCTCTCGCACTCTTCTTCTTCGTCTTCCTCGTCTATCTACTGCATTGTCTCAAGTGTCATTTTGTTATTGATTTTTCTCGCTTATTTTATTATTATTATTATTATTATTATTATCATTATTATTATTATTATTATTATTATTATTATATATATATATATATATATATATATATATATATATATATATATATATATATATATGTATGTATATATATTTTTCTTTCTTACTTTCTTTGGGGGGGTCTTTGTTTTACTGTGTATACTGGTTTTGTATAT
>BOPN01002886.1:120000-125000 GCA_017312705.2 Penaeus japonicus | reverse complement strand
GTCTGTGTGGAAAGCTATGCTGTGTAGTGCGTTGTGTTTGTTTGTTGTTTTATGCTTGTTTGGCTTTGCTTGAGCTTGTGGGCGGCGGGGAAGGAGGGGGGGGGGGGTTGAGTCAGGAGTATGTGTCCTAATTTCGGGCTATCATTATTTCCGTTGATGCTGTTATACACGTTTTTGTTGGTGATAACTTTAGCTTCTGTAATATGTTTAAGTGAGAGTGTATGTCTAAGTTATCGAGACAGAGCTAAAGCTTTAGCATTTGTGCTTAAACCTATCTGTGTCAAATGCTAAAAAGATATCTAAGTAAATAAATGCGATTTAAATTGCAAATAAATTGTAAGATTATGACATCGAAAATCCTTTTGCTACTCGTTAATACAACTTCTCAAATAGAGGTATTGTTATTTTCATTGCGGTTATGATATTTTGATAATGATTTTGTGATTATAACTATCATAATTTCTCAGATTCTCTCTCTCTCTCTCTCTCTCTCTCTCTCTCTCTCAGTCTCTTGCTTTCGTAAATGACTGTCAAAATGTGTTTGAATGGTCTTTAGATATGAAGTTATCTTTAAATTCTTCATGCAAGGGGTTGCATGCATCATCTGATTTGCGAAAATAGTGAGAGTAATATCAGTAAATAATCATAATAATAATAATACTAATAAGATTGATAACTGAAATAATGATGATGAAACAAGGATCATAATAATACCAATGTCAGATATAATTACAAGTTTCTTAACAACACAGGAATAACAACCATCAAGCTATTACTTCTACTATCATTACAATAAAGAAATCCAGACGTTTTTTTTTCAACTGCCATATCTTGAAGGGATAAAAGATGAAGAAAAAAACTTTTTTATAATGAAATCCTTTTAGGAAATGAATGCCTCTCTTCCCAGGCACTGTCTCCTCCTTTGCTGGCACTGAATAGATTTTGACAAGAGATATGACTAACACAGATTAAGGATGAGAAGTCCCCTCAATTAGCATAATGGATTGACTTTCTCTATTAACCTCTTTGTGATCTAAATGTGAGCTTCATTATGCAGAGTGGTGATCTGTGCGGGTATGGAGGCACTGGTTTTGATTCGATTCCGCCCAGAGTTTTGTGCAGAGGGGGACAGTGGGCGGAGTCTCTTAGCAATATTAAAGGCGTTCTTTTTCATAGTCGTCTGATTGTCTGTCTGGTTTGCCTGTCGTCGACTCACACACACACAATATATACATATATATATATATATATATATATATATATATATATATATATATATATATATATATATGCATATATATATATATATATACATATATATATATATATATATATATATATATATATATATATATGCATATATATATATATATATATGCATATATATATATATATATATATATATATATATATATATATATGTACATATATACATATATATGTGTGTGTAGACATATATATATATATATATATATATATATATATACATATATATACATATATGTATATATATATGTGTGTGTGCATACTTACATACATACACACACACATATATATATATACATATATATATATATATATATATATATATATATATATATATATATATACATGTATATGTATATATATATGTATATGTATATGTGTATATATATATATATATATATATATATATATATATATATATATATATATATATATATGTGTGTGTGTGTGTGTGTGTGTGTGTGTGTTATATGTATGTATATATTATGTATATATGCATACATATATATTTATATATATGCATATATATTAATATATATATATATGTATATATATACGTATATATATATACATATGTATACATATATGTATATATATACATATATATATACATATGTAAACATATATATATGTATATATATACATATATATATATGTACATATACATATACACATACATATGTACATATACATATACATATACACATACATACATACATACATATATATATATATATATATATATATATATATATATATATATATATATATATAACAAAAAAATCTATACCAATCACAACCTGTAATTCATGGCTGTTTAGGCACAAAGTATAACAATCCATTTAAATAGACAAACCGTTCATGTATCAAATATCGCTTTAATCAAATCACTATAAAAACAGGTGGTCCAATTTTCAGGGCAAAAAATCGGCTTTCCGCATTTGAAAATACACATAATTTGTCGGTAATTGCGAATATGTTAATTAGACAGTATGACCTGCAGGTAGTTAGACTGGTTTGACTTTCCTGCAAAATCTGTTTGCAATGTCAAATATGCTTATTACAAACCCTTCTCATATTCCATGGAAATGTGGTGTATGCTAAAATTAAAGTATTATAGGGAGAGAGAGAGAGAGTGAGAGAGAGAGAGAGAGAGAGAGAGAGAGAGAGAGAGAGAGAGAGAGAGAGAGAGAGAGAGAGAGAGAGAGAGAGAGAGAGAGAGAGAGAGAGAGAGAGAGAGAGAGAGAGAGAGAGAGAGAGAGAGAGAGAGAGAGAGGAACCGATTATCATCTAATAGCATATGACCTACAAAGAGAGCCTACATATGATGGATGAAGATATGAGTTAAACCTACAACATAGATCCAGGTTAGAGGTGAATTAAATCATGAGGAATATGCGCATGACTTGATATCACATCAATTCTTTCAATAATTGATTCTTCGAAATTAGTCTATAGATCGTAAACTTGTATTTTTTTCATATTCGTCAACCAACACATGGTTCTCTCTTTGGCCGATGTCATGAACATAATATCAGTTGTTGAAGCAGGTGTCAAGTTGTGTCACCTTTCAAAATTATTTATTGTTTGTGCGATGTGTACGACGGGTTCCGAGGTGAATCGCTGGCTCTGGCTTCGGCTTTGTGTTTCTTGTATTATCTTGATTTCATCTATTCATCCTCACCTGGGTACTTTTTTGCTGCTAAGAACATAATATAGACACATATATTTAATTCAAAAGATAGATTAAACGTTGTCGGTGATATAATTTCAGTGTATATGGTGTGTAAATGTCAATGTTCCCGACTATCTGCATTTCCGGTGAAAACAGAAAAAAGTCCGGCACAGCGTTCATGATGACGTCACGCAGCCAGATGTCGGTGCCAAAAATAGGCGCTCGTGTTGTATTTAGCAATCACGGCAAACATATGTTTACTAATATGTGAATTTCCATCAATAAAGCAAAACTCTATACCTACCATACGCACGATAAACAAGCGAAATTGTAAAAATGTCATTTTTGCCACGCCTCCGGATGTGATTTATCACCAATAAAAACGAAATCGTCACGAATGATCAAACCATTTCCTCATCTAGGTATTTAAATCAACGCAAGAGTACCAGTAGCCTAAATAGACACATCTAACATCCAGCGCTGCCCACCTCATTCGGCCTGGGATAACAGGTGTGCCCCATTAGTCACCGGTAAAATCCAAGAACGCAGCGAATAGGTGGATTCTCTGTCTTCACGAACGATAAGAAAAAATGCCCCGTATATTTCTATGCGACCCGGTTAGAATGGTTTATCAATGGAGGAAAGGAAATGTGGATTATCTGATTGTATGAATCTGAGGGAATTTTGTAGTTCTTTTGTTTTTAAATCATGATATTCGATGAAAATAGTAGATTCTATGAGTATGATGATTGGTGATTGTGGTTACCTTATCGGGGTCTTGCACTCAGTTGCCAACTACTCTTTAAAGAAACACAAACACATTTACAGGTCACATGGCCCTACCTTCAATTAACTTAATTAACATCCACCAGATGTAGAAATTTAAAACATCCTTTCGCTAAAACTCGGTCATACCCCTCGCCAAATTCTTAAAATCAAGAAGAAATGACAATCAACGTTATCATATTGTGTCTTGGTAACTCTCTAATATAAACACTCGCCCTTAGCCGACATTTTTTCTCTTTTTTATTTATATGTGAGTGCCATACTGTGATTAAAGTATTACGCAAATGGTGCCAGAGTCTCAGTCTAGGATTTATTCTGATAGATTTATAAAGTAATCGGTAGAAAAGGCAAAAGATGCGAGGGTAGACTTGCATTTGACGTCATGAGCAAACCGTGACTGACAAGTAACTGTCAAAGGAAGGATGTTACACTTGTTTACTTATAACCGAACAGAGAAATAAGAACCATGAATCACTAGTTATTTATTCATGTTTTCTTCTTTGAGTTTTCTTAGGATTTGAATACTGAATTCATTTGATTAAGTTACGATTCAGACAATCGGAGGTTTGTTTTCATCTCGTATTAGATGTCATAATCTCGTGCACAAAACCACCAATACTTCTCAATGCAGAACTCGCCAAATCTATAACAATCTTCCTTACATTTATTTAACTATATCCATACTTTTAATTCCTTTCTTTCAGTTCCCGACACAGGTAATGGCGCATATCCTATACCCAAGAAGCGCTTCGTACACAGCATCCTTTTTCGCCCGCCCTCGCATGGTAAAACCGACTCTAAAAAATCCTAGCCGAGGGATCAAATAACTCATGTGTGTTTTCTCTCTAGTGATGTCGATCCCTATGAGGCACATGCTTAATGGTGAGCATTTTCAAAACCTTATTAGGAAAAGCTCACTGACCAGCTACATAAACCCGCTACGTAGCACGTTTGAACTGTATTTCGGCAAGATTCATATTCATTCTTGACATTTTTCATTTCGAAGCGTCAGAAAAATCAGATGGGAAGTAAGGTTTATAATCAGAAGGGGGAACATTTGTTGCTGAAAGCAGCAAAAATAGTGAAAGGTCAGAGCCACTCGTGTTGCTCAACGGTTCCAATAATATTCACCTGATGGAGATAATATGACACCGATATCCTACATACTAGTTTTTAAAAAATCTACACACACTCATATACATTTTTAAGATGATTGTGGAATTTCTATTTGAATTTTGAAAGAAAAAGAAGATATATTCAATTGAATAAGCAA
>BOPN01002886.1:110000-115000 GCA_017312705.2 Penaeus japonicus | reverse complement strand
TCTTTCTCTCTCTCTCTCTCTCTCTCTCTCTCTCTCTCTCTCTCTCTCTCTCTCTCTCTCTCTCTCTCTCTCTCTCTCTCTCTCTCTCTCTCTCTCTCTCTCTCTCTCTCTCTCTCTCTCTCTCTCTCTCTCTCTCTCTCTCTCTCTCTCTCTCTCTCTCTCTCTCTTTTTCATGATCTCGTTTTTGTTCTTGATCTCTTCATCCTTTTTTTCTCTGTCACTTTGTGTATCATTCCGTCTATATTTATTTGCTTCTCTTTTTCTCTTGTCTTTCAGTATTTCCTTCTATCCTTACCTCTCCCAGTTCTGTCTACCACAACAAAACCAAAGAAAAAAGGCTGACATGATATGCTCTTGTGACCACGAAACTTTTTTCCGCAGATGAGCGCATTAGTTTCGAGGTGTTCCTGCCCATCATGCAGACCATCTCTCGCCAGCGCCCAGTCGACACTGCAGATGACTTCATCGAAGGTCTGCGTCACTTCGACAAGGATGGCAATGGCTACATCTCCTCCGCTGAGCTCCGCCATCTCATGACTCACCTCGGTATGTCTTGGTTGAAAGCAATTGTAGCATTGGAGTTGGTGGGCGAATTTTTGGCGGAATTATGTTTTTCATGTGATATACAAGATCTTTATTGGATCTGTTTTGAGGATGCCATCCAGATTGTGCAGTGGTATTCTAAAAGTATTATCCAATTAGAATGCCTTTTAGGTATATGAATGTTATAGCAATAACATCCTTTTTGCCTTATATATCTTATGGTCATGGTAGTGAGGTCTCAGAATCCCAAATACTATGTAGGTCTAGGGCTTGTGCACTTCATTATTATTAGTAGTACTTTACTTATCATATGTAATGCTGAAAATAGTTTGTATTTTGATTCCTTAAAATTTGCCAGACAATGGTCATGGAGAGTAGTCACCCTTTATTTTATGCAATGTTTGCTAACTAATACCCCTGCTGCTGAAGAAGTTGAGATCCACTTATTGTTTGTAGCATTGGTAGCTACCATAATTCAATCCATTCTAGATGTTGACTTGTATTGTACTTTCCTATGCCATCAGATGCACCATGACAAAAGTAGTGTAAAACCTAAAAAGATTTCAGAGAGGTATCTGGAACGTACCCAAACTAAAGTAAAGGGTGACTGTATCATTAACACCGAAAGTATGCTTTGTCTCATGACCTGTTGCAGAATTGCACCAAAAAATCACAAAAAATCATTTCTCTAATTTGATTCATATTAAAATGAAATACCGAAGCATGACAAAATTTTGTGGGCATTACTGTTGTGATAATGGCTTTTCTGAACATACAATTTTTGGCATATATATATGATCAGTTGGATTAACACTTTGGCCATGGTATTTTTAAACAAGTTTATACAGCCTTGTGTCGGTATTATCATTTGTGGTGTGGCCCATCCACGTCTAGGCCTGTTGCTTGCTCTGACGGCAAATGATACTATCCACGACCAATGGGTTAATCTCTTAACCCATTCACGCCGGGTGACGTGATAGCATGTATTGTGGTTTTCGCATCAGACGCCCTGGACGTGCTATGAGGTGAAGCCGCGCGCTTGGGTAGAGCGAGCGGGCAACCGAGGCTCGCAGCTTGTGCGCCCGAGAATCTCAAGGCATTAGGCTTGTGTGTTCTAGAACCCCGGTATTGCGACCGCGCAAAGCCGGAACTGCCCCGGCGTGAATGGGTTAAGTAGATTCTTATGTCACAAATGCCATCAAAGCTGGATTATCATCTGTTATGGTCTGAATGTGGTATGTGCTAAAGGCCTATTATCAATTTTTCTGTTTAATGGTTGATAAGTGTTTTTTACAATGATTTTATATAGCTTTGGAAGAAATATATCTTTTTGCATTACATCAAAGAATTTGTAGGATTTAGACTTGGACATTTTTTACCATAAATAAACAAATGTTTATCATTCATAGGCAGTGATTCCCTGGGTAAAATTGTGCATCTCATTAAGTTGTTCTCTTTATGGTCTTTTACATGATTTTAAATATGCCAAAGTGCCAATTAACCCATTCACGACAGGGGCATTCCAGCCTTGCATGTCACAATGCCGGGGCTCTTGAACGCATAGGCCTAAATCAGTTAAATAAACAACGCCGTATGGCGTCCCCAGAGAACGGGCCTTGAATGCGCGGTACCCATGGTGTACCACCCGTCCAGAGAGGTTTAATGCTTAGATTCAAGTGCTTGTTGCCTTTATTTGATCATCTGTTCACAAATGAAAACAAAGGCTGGTTTATTATAGCAGAAGACCATCTAATTTCCATATTGTAGATCAGTAGCATTCCCAACTCTTATTTAATCAGAATTGGCAGTGTTTTTATATTAGTAGGTAGTCCAGAGTTGCAGTCTTAGAAAGACTAAAGAATAGACTGTTCCAGGACTGGCTTGGCGTTGTTATCCTAGGCATAAGCAAAATTCATATGCTTACAAAATATCTTTTTTAACTGCAAGCTGATTTCTTTTTCTTTTTTCTGTCTCAGAAATATCAAGAGAAAAATTATATTACCTTGTGGACAGTTTTCTTTAAGGAACTTTATCAAAATATTTAGAACCAGAGAGAGGCCTCGGCACTTTCTCTTTCTTATATTTTTGGCTACCCTAGCTATACACAAGGGATTAAGTCATTACAATTTAGTTGAGATCTTGCAGTGCCTTGGGGGAGGGGGGGGGAGGTCAGAGACCCATATGTAATAGAAATAGTTATGTCTACTTCTAATGGATGTATTTATTTTGCACATTTGGATTACAATGTTGGATATCAATACACTGAATATTGTTTTCTCCTTATTTTCAAATGTTATACTTACATATCGGCACCGATTAGGCCTAAAAGACAGGAGTCAATGTTTACATGATGCGACATTAGGATCTGCTCATAGTTGAAGCGCGCACACAGTCATGAAGTATTATGGCTGTAACGGCGTTAACACCAGAGTTACAGGTTTCCTTTTATGATGGATTTATGGAAAAAATATTATTTGGGCTAGTCTGCCTTACCCAGAGGGCGGAGAAAACCCTTCCCCCGTCCCTCTAATATTTAGCTGGTGCCGCTAGTGTCATAGACCACCTGCCCTGATGACCAGTTAGATTGTTAGGTGCCCTCTCCGCAATGGGTCAAGATTTGTTAGACTATCATAAAATCAAATGTTCCTATGCATTCTTGAAATGGCAGTTCTGATATACATTGAGTTTTGCATTCATTCACTTTTAGTTCACTGTTCTCCTACGTAACTGAAATGATTATAGAAAGTATGCAAATTGGTTATAGTGCAAAGACTCATACATATAAGATTTAAAATATTCAGTAGATTTGAATGATTGGAGGCATTCAAAGTTTTCTGATCTAAGGTATCATTGCATTCAGTTTCATCTCTGACACTCCAATAGATATCCTCATTATTTTCTCTTTCATTTCTAGGCGAGAAACTAACAGACGAGGAAGTGGAACAGCTGCTCGCCGGCCAAGAGGACTCCCAGGGGAACGTCAACTACGAGGAGTTCGTGCGCATGGTTCTCAGTGCTTGAAGTTCTTCCCAGGAACAGAGTCTGTTCATAGAGGCCGTCACACATGCATTTTCTATTTATGGTTAAAATTAAGTAAAGAGAACTCTTGGATTTGAAAATAATGATGAAATAGATAAAAAAAAAAAAACAAGATTGAAAAGAGTTCCATTGCCAAAAAATGAAATATATGATGCGAGAGTTTTGTGAAGATATTTGAATGTATTTTATAGGTAATGAACTTTTCTTACTATTTGGGATGAATATGCGTTTTGTGCCCAGTGATTCTTCCTTAGAAAGCGGATTAAGCAGTTTTTGTGATTTTGTATCAGTTAGCAAGTCGTTCATAATTAGACATTTTTCGGAATTCAGTCTTGTCTCTGTCTGTCTGTTTTTAGGTTATATCTGTACTTAAAGTGTCCTAGGTATAGCTTTTTATGCATACTAACACAATTGGAGAAAAAAGTTCACAATTTTTTTATTCATGAAAAAGAAGCTTGTGATAATATGATTACCTCTTGTCAAAATCCTGTAATCCCCAATTTTTATTTATGTATTTTTCTCTTTTTTTTTCTTTTTATTGTTTTCAATGATATTACATTAGTTATTAACATTCCAGGTCTGAAAAAGAGGTGATATAGGTGCCTGAAAAATTGTTGAAATATATTAAAGTTTGTATAAGCTTCCTCTGTATTTTTTTTGTTCCTCCGTTTCTCATATTTTGCATGTTTCAGAGGGTCGGATGTCTATTTTATTTATTAACTCAGTTGTGTACATAGGTTATCACATCAATAGTAATTAGAATCACTTTGCCAATATATCTTCTATAAATTAAAAAATATATAAAATACACAGATCCTAAGATGTTTAGCCCAGGCTGAATGTCTTCATTTAAGGCTCGTCTTGTAAGGATTAAAGTCTCCATTGCGTGTAAAAGTAAGACAAAATGTGATGAAATCTGCTGAAGAAAAGATAAAGGATATAGAAACAAAAAAACAAAGAAATCCACACTATTTATATTATGAACAAATTGAGAATGATTTGAGCGGAAATAATGTGGACTAAAGGAAGACCAAGAAAAAAAACTTTTCTCATCCCATTTACATAATCTCTTAATATTGTCATCCATTTCGGCTTTATATTCATTTATGCTTTTTATGTGTAAGGTGAATGAAAGGGGTGATTTTTTATTATTCATATTTGTATTTTAGCTGAGGCTGGAAAGTGACTGAATAGATAAAGCACTTAGATGTCATGAGGTTAATTTTGCAAATCACTATTGAATTTCAAAATTGTATCTGTAATCTGTAAATTAGTTATACCATTCAGTTTATTGCAAAACGAATCAAGATGCAAGACGTTGATTACAAAGAATGCAATCAATATCATTGTTAATTAAGGGCATTCTACATGAGCTACACCACCTCCATCTCAGAAGATTCCATAGAATATCTTTTTGC
>BOPN01002886.1:92500-100000 GCA_017312705.2 Penaeus japonicus | reverse complement strand
CTCCCTCCTCCCCCCTCCCCTCCTTCCTTCCTTCCTCCCCACCCTTGAAGAACAGACACACGTAGATTTAGTTATCACTCGCTCGCCATCCTGCTAAGACATTCCCACGCTCGGAAGACACACGCGGGGCTCCCAAAGTCGGCGTAAACACCGCGCTATCTGTGTCGGATGAGAAATAGTTCCGTAGATGTGTGCCTAGTTCTTGGATTTTATCTTTTTTTTTATTTACTCTGTGTGCGTTTGTGTGTGTGTGTTTACTGTGCGTCATTTAAGCGAGTATGTGTTCGTTGGAAGATACGCGGGAAGATGATAACACAAGAAGGGTAAGTTTGTGATGGAATCTTTTGGGGAGGGGAAAGAAAGAAAGAGATGCTCTCTAGTAGGCATATTATGTGCCCTTTTAAAATAACAGTAGATGGGTTGGTAGCGTGGGAAGATTTTACGGAAAAAACATGTTACATATGAAGAGGCTTTGCTTAATTAGGATCGTATAATTCACACAGGAAAATATAAGTTAGAACACTTTATTGATAGAGCACCACACAGGTTTTTACGTAACTTATCTTGAAAAAAATAAAAGTTGGTCGAAGGAAATAACGCCAAAAAGGTAGCCGATCCGATCTGTCTGCTGCTCCGCCTCCTTACTCCGTCTCTCCGTCCGCTGTTCTGTCCGTCTTGGCGCCAATGCTCTCTCTGCGACCTCCCTCGCCTGACCCGACCCGAGGTTGTCCAAAACATTCCGGGTAAACGACCTCGGATGGTAGTTCGGAGCGGTCGAATGGATGGGAGGAGGATCGTCAGGTTGTTCGGGAACATTCAAGATGTCAAATCTCGTAATTCGATGTTTTCGTATCACTACATGTGTGTGAGTGTGTGTGTGTGTGTGTGTATGTGTATACATACATACACATATATAAACATATATGTGTGTGTATGTATGTGTGTGTGTGTATGTGTCTGTGTGCGTGTGTGAGCGTCTGTGTGTGTGTGTGTGTGTGTGTGCGTGCGCGCGGGTGCACGCGTGTGTGTATATAATGTTTCCTTTTTGCATGATAAAAACTGACGGAAACGAAATGCATTTCCTTTAACGATATACATCAACTTTTTTCCATTTCCGAGGTGACGAAAACGAAAAAAAACATCATGACATCTGCTTATAATATGTCGTTGACATTTATTAGTAAATATGAATGAAAATATGAAGCACATAGATAAATTGATTTGTTTATTTATAATGTTTATTTAAAAAAGGAAATGTCAAGATTTTTTAACTGCAAAGAGAATATATATATATCTATATTATTGATAAAATAAGTTATATTAGATATAGATAAATGGAGTTGATATTATCTTTATCAGTGTTTTTTTATCACCATTGTTCACATTATCATTATCATCTTGTCATTATTATTATCATTATGATTGATAATTTGATTGTTATCATTATTATAATTTTCATCATCATTGTTATTGCTGTTATTATTATTATCATTACCATTAATATCATCATTAAATATTATCAATGTTATCATTATCATCAATATTATCATTATTATTGTTATTGTTATTATTATTATTATTATTGTTATTATTATTATCATTATTATTATCATTATTATTATTATTATTATCATTATCATTATTATTATTATTATTATTATTATTATTATTATTATCATTATTATTATTATAATTATCATTATTACTATTATCATTATTATCATCATTATCATTATTATCATCATTATTATTATCATTATCATTATTTATCATTATTATCATTATTGTCATTATCAGTATCCTTACCATTATTATTACTATCATTATTATTCATAGTATTATCATTAGTGTTATTACTATCATTATAATTATCATCATTATCCTTATAACTACTATTGTCATTATCATTGGTATTAGTATCGTTATCATTGTTATCATTATTATTGTTATTATCATTAATATCATCATTTGAATTATGATTGTTATCATCATTATCATTACTGATACTGTCATTATTATTAGAATAAGTATATTTAATGTTATGATTATTATTATCATTATTATGATCATTATTAATATCATCATTATTATTATTATCATAATCATCATCATATATATCATGTTCATTATTGCTATTACTATTATTATTGTTATTGTCATTACCATTATTTTCATTATCCTCATCATTTTCATTAATATCATCATTATCATTATTATCATTATTATTATCATCATTATGATTATGATGATTATCATTATCATTATCATTATTTTCATTATTATTATTATGATTATTATTATTATCATTATTATTATTATAACTGTTATTATTATTATTATTATTATTATTATTATTATTATTATTATTATTATTATTATTATCATTATTATCATTATTATTATTATTATCATTATTATTTTCATTATTATTATCATTATTATAATTATTATTATTATTATTATTATTATCATTTTTATTATAATTATTATTATTATTATAATTATTATTATTATTATTATCATTATTATTATTATTATTATTACTACTATCATCATTGTTATTATTATTATTATAACTGTTATTATTATTATTATTATTATTATTATTATCATTATTATTATTATTATTATTACTACTATCATCATTGTTATTATTATTATCATTATTATTACTATTATTATTATTATTATTATTATTATTATTATTATCATCATCATCATTATCAATATTACTATTATCATTATCATCATTATTATTATTATCATTGTTATGGTTATCATTACTATTGTCATTACTATAATTAAAATTTTTATCTTTATAATTCTTATCTTTATCGTCTTTATCATTATTATCATTATTATCATCATTGTTATTATCATTTTTATGTTATTGCCTTCATCAGTATCATAATTATCATTATCATTATTATTATTATCTTTATGATTATCATCATTATCATTACTGTTATTATCTATCAAGAATATCATTATCAATATCATTATCATTACCATTATCATAGTCATTATTGTTATTATCATTATGATCATTTTCCTTATCATCCGTATTATTATTTTCATTAGTATCATTATAACCATTTTCATTACCATCATTATCATTATTACCGTTTTTGCAGTCGTTATTGTTAATACTGTTATCATCATAAGTATAATTGTCATAATTAATATAATTGCTATCATTATTATCATTATCATTAGGAATGTTGTTATTATAATGTTAATCATTGCATTACTATCATCATCATCATCATCATTATTATTATTATAATTTATTATCATAATCATTATTATTATAATCACTATAGTCATTATCATTATAATCATTTTAGTCTTTATTATCATTATCATTCTTATTCATATTATTATCATTATTGTTGTTATAACCATTGTTATTGATATCATTATCACTTTTATTATCATGATTAATCCTTAACATTATTATCGTTGGTACCATTCCTATCATTTTTACTATCATCATTATTATGATGACTGATCATCACCATTTATGCAGTTGCTGCTCATTATTGTTATCATTATTATTATTAGCACGACCATTATTATTAATATCACCATTATCAGTATAATCTATTTATTTACTTAATTGTTTATTTACCCTTTTCTCTTTGCTTTATCAATTTGTGTACTTGTTTGCCTGTTTATGTTGAGGCGTTTGTTTTACTTGTTTAGTCTTCAGTGTTCTTAGTTTATTCTATGATTTTTTCCATCTATTCATTTGGTCATTTATTTGTTTATGTATTTGTTTATTCAAGATTTTTATCTTATCTATCTGTTTAATTATGATCTTATTTATCTATGTATATATATATATACATACAAAAGTTGTGGGTGTGTTAGTACGGATGTATGCTTATATATATATATATATATATATATATATATAGAGAGAGAGAGAGAGAGAGAGAGAGAGAGAGATGTGTGTGTGTGTATGTGTAAATACACAAATTTTTTTTTTTCTTATCTGTAAGAAGACTTATTGTTTGATTTACTCATTAACTCATATATCTACTTACTCTCTAAATTTATCCATACACCCATTTACTCATCTATCTGTCTATCTCTTTCTCTGTAGAGCAACAAGCCCCTGATGGAGAAGCGGCGACGCCAGAGGATCAACCGCTGTCTCAACGACCTGAAGACGCTGGTGTTGGAGGCCCTCAAGAAGGACGCATAACGACCATTACGTAACGTGAGTAACAACTAGACTTTTTCTTTTTGAGGAGAGGGAGGGGGAGGGGAAGGGGGAGGGGAGGGGGAGGGAGTACTTTGGTCGTTTTTTGGTGTTGTTTCTTTTGGTTGTGTGTATGTGTGTGTGTGTGTGTGTGTTTGCGTGTGTGCGGTGTGGTTGGTGGGGATTGTTTTTGTTTTTTTTCCGGTGGTCATATGGATGTTCTTTTTGTATTCTTTTTTAAAGGGATGACTTTTTAGGGGGAAGGGGAGTATTTCGTCCTTTTATCATTATATATACATACATATATATATATATATATATATATATATATATATATATATATATATATATATATATATATATATATACACATATACATATATATATATATATATATATATATATATATATATATATATATATATATTTATATTTATATATATATATCTTTTATTTTTGCTATCTCATTTACTCATTCCCCTTTTCTCCCTCCCTCTCCTGTTTTTCTGCGTGGTCACTAACATACCTTTATCTCTCATTTCCGCAGCCTTCCCGTTACAGCAAGCTCGAGAAGGCCGACATTCTGGAGATGACAGTACGCCACGTGCAGGCCCTCCACCGACACGACCTCGCGGGCGTGCGTGGGCGTGCGACGGGCGGCGACGAGAAGGGCAAGTACCGGGCGGGATTCACTCAATGCGCCGTCGAGGTGACGCGATACTTGGCCAACATGGGCGGCAATGTCCCCCACGACCTGCAGACAAAGGTCATCGCTCACCTCAACTCCGTCACTAAGAGCCTGATGGGTCAACCTGCGGGAGTGTCTGCAGGCAGTGGTTTGGTTCCCGGCAGCTCCAGCGTCGTCGTGGGCGGGGGCGTCGTCACCCTCACGCCCACTACACCCTCGTCTTCCTCTTCCTCGGCTCCCGTTGCGCCGCCCCTCACTGTCACTACCGTCGCGGACTCCAGCACGGCCTTGGTTGGACTGGCGGAGCGGCCTTCTGGCACGGCGGGTGACATGCCCTTCCGGCGGCCGGCGCCAGGCGACCCGGCTCTCGTGGATGCCGCTTCCACGCAGGGCCCCGTCACGGTGGGTGCCGGCGTGACCCTCGTGCCTGCTCGTCTTGCATCTGGTCAAGTGGCACTCGTTCTCCCCCCTGGAACCACGCTACCCACCTTTGATGCCCCGCCCCTGCCGCCCACAGGCGAATCCTCACTCGAGTCCACCGCCCCTCACTCAACCAGCTTTGGCGTTCCCTCGAGGCTCGGAGACTCGTCGTCCGCTGACTACTCCAGCACGTCGTTCTCGAACCAGCTGTCGTCCAACTCGTCCTTCGGGGGGCCTCGGCTCGTGACCCTAGCGAGTCGGCCTCAGGAGGGATATCTGTACAGCGTGTCCGAGGCGGCGTCGGCCCCCTTCACGACCGGCTTCAAGAGCTCTTCAGGTTTTGCGGACGCCCTCTCACCCTCCTTTCTGCCGCCTCCGCCGCCCCTCCTTCCGCTGTCTGAAGACGACGCCTCTCCCGCTTTGGACGTCATTCAGGAGACGGCCTTCCCGCCCCCACCCTCCGGCCGGGAACAAGGTCTCTCTTTTCTCTCCGCCGAGACAGGAGGCCAAGCGCTCTCCGTGAAGGGTTCCCAGGGCGTCGGCGAAGTCAGACTGGCCTCTTCTGAAGCCTCGGGAGAAACGTGTCCGAGGCTCGTTCCTTTCCATCCGTCTCCCGGCTTGAAGATTTCGGTCAGCTTCTCAGACTCGAGCAAAACAGAGACTCGGAGAACCTCTTCGTACCCGAACCTGTACCCAGACCCAACCACAGGGGCCCAAGTCGTTCGTCCGACGCCCACGCTGCCTGAAAGCGTGGTCTTGACGTCCCCTCGCCCGGACCACGCTCAGGGGACGCCCTCACTCTACCACCTCCATCCTGATGGCTCTTGCTCCGTCCAGCCGCCGGCAGCGACGTCCTTTAAGTCGCCTTTCGTCACCGTCGTCTCTTCTTCAACTACTTCCTCATCAGCCAGCGTCTCATTCTCTCCAAACGCTTCTTCGGCTTCCATTGTTTCTTCAACTTCCGGTGCTCCATCAAGTCTCAGCATCTCGACAGCTCCTAGCGTCCCATCCATTCTTTATGTGTCTTCAACTCCTAGTGTCCTATCAGCTCCTAGCATCCCATCCAATTCGATCCCAATAAAGCCCAGTGTCCCACCAACTCCTACTGTCCCAGGAACACCCTATCCGCCATCAACACATAGCACACTGCCGTCGTCGACTATCGAGTCTACCTTCAGCCTTTCGTCCATGATCACGTTCACTCCCTCCTCCCTCGCGTCCTCTCCTCCAACCGCCCTTCCATCCACGTCAAGCATTCCATCAACTCAAGTTACGTCCTCCTCCATCACGCCCTCATCATCCTCCGTTCAGCCATCGCCCTCCATCCCATCTAACAATGCCTGGTCGGAATCAGGTACTCTTCGAACACCCATCTCTTCGCCTACTTCAAGTCTTGAGAATGAGTCATCGCCCATCACAGGGCTTCCTGATACCCATGTTGTTTTAGCCCCATTACCACCCACTAGCGCCACGCCCACTACCCATTCCCCATCTTCTACTACTTCTACTAAGTCATCATACGGAGCACAAGGAGCCTCTGCTGCCACCTTACCCGTACCTGATACCCAGTGTCCCAGTGCCTCTTCTTCTTCAAGTGCCCCGGTAAACCTCGGTGCCCCATCGGTACCAACTAGTGCCACGCCGGAGAGTGCCACGCCCTCTGCCGAACCCCTGAATCTCGTGACCAATAACCAGTCTCGAGATCTGGCGTGTGGAAAACGCCCATTTTCTCTGAAGATGGCACCGACGCCCACCTGGAGAAGAAGCAGCGCGCCCTATCGTCCTCCTGTCGCAGGTCGCCGCTCACAGCCTTGGCGTCCTTGGTGAACTTCGACCTCTCAGAGAAAGAAGTTTTACGAAAGGAAAAAATATGTGTTCCGTGATATCCCAGTAAAGACACCAATTCCAAATCAAATGATAATTATAAGCTTAGTTCATTCATAAAATCCCTCTCATTCATTACATTATTCGATCAGCTGATGCGATGACTCAAAGAAAACGCATCTTCCGTGACAGTCTCTCTCACCTGAAGTAAATTCTTGAAAATGACCTCAGGTTTTGACGTTTTGACGGAATTTATGAACATACCCTGAAACTGTTACCTTCACGTGATACTGAATGAGCAACTGCATAGTCATTAAAAATAATTATATCTTGATTATGATGATCAGTATCAGAACGATCA
>BOPN01002886.1:57500-65000 GCA_017312705.2 Penaeus japonicus | reverse complement strand
TCATCATTATGATATCATTATCATAATGGCAATGACGATAACAACAATGAAAAAAAGATAACAAAACAAAAACGAAATTATAGATAACAATAACAATCAATCTAATGAATGAATAATTACTAATGAGATTACAGGAATACAGGAAATCACAGGAAAGCCTGATCTTTTCCTCTAAGTCCCTACGGTACAAAACATCAATATGAAGACAACTTACGTCCCTACGGTACAAAACATCAATATGAAGACAACTTATGTCCCTACGGTACAAAACATCAATATGAAGACAACATATGTCCCTACGGTACAAAACATCAATATGAAGACAACTTACGTCCAAACCAGAAAATGGCTGATTTTATTGTCTTAAGTAATTGGTTTTATTGAGTTAAGTGGATTAGTTTGACACTGTAATCTCTTCCGTTCGTAATATAACTGCATCGCATTATACTATACAACGGTGGAGGCATGTATAATCTATAATTTATACACACACGCACATACACACATATATGTGTGTGTGTAAATGTGTATATATATGCATATATATACATAGACACACACACACAAACACACACACACACATATATGTATATATATATATATATATATATATATATATATATATATATATATATATATATGTATGTATGTATTCACCTTACCTTACATTTAATTATGCTTATTAATATATTAAACTATAATTGCCATAGTGAACTCGTATCGTTTCTTTACGATCTAATGATTCTCATCTGTAATATCTTAAAAAATCAGCCTATAATACACTAGAAAAAAAGAAAAAAAAGTCCTATCTAGCACAAAGCAATAAGTAATAAACAATATAAAGTAAAAATGTCACTAATAGAAAGTGAAATGTCACGAAATCAAAAAAAAAAAAAAAAAAAAAAAAAAAAAAAAAAAAAAAAAAAAAAAAAAAAAAAAAAAAACACGTCCCATTTTTTTTTTTTTTTTTTTTTTGTGGCCGACATAGAATACGAAGTAAATACTATGCGAAATTCCCCCCGGGGCACGAATAGCAAGGCTTTATTCTGCTGTTGACGACTCGGTAGAGAAAAAAAGGAGACAACTCATGATGTCAAGATTATAGTAAACAGGAGCCATTGTAAATTATAGACTGATATCTACAACTACTGCAGTGGTTTGGCTATCTTTAGTTCTTCAGAGAGAAACTGGTTGATATACAGTCTACAGTCGGTGGGGGGGGGAGGGGGGGCTAACTCCAGTGTAAACAGACACCTGTAATGCATGTGGTATTTATATCATCTTACATTTATAAAGATCCCACGGACATCCCCCGTCCCTCATTCTACCATCGCTTCAAAGTGGACAGATTCATTTCCATTAATGGGTAGATTTACGACCTTTACCCCCGACATCCCTTCTTCCCTAAATCCCTGCATGATAGCCTGTCCTGCACGGCCGATATTCATCTACAGTTAATTAGAAGCGACCAGCCCCTCTGCGGAACCAGTCCCTAGCATAAGCCTAGGGAGGTGTTCTTGTCGGACTGCCATATGCATCGGGGGAGCTGTTCACCGGGGGTGGGGGGTGGGGGGGGGCAACTCTTAGCTGTCCAGGGGGTGGGTGAGGTGGGTGAGGGGGGGTTACGTCACCCTACAAATCTCTTCTTGTCCGCCCATATCGAACGGAGCCTGTACCGGCCAGGGACTTCCCTCTGTTGTTGTCTTCTCTCCTTGTGTGTTTTCTTTCACTTTCTGTTTTCGCGTTTTTCTTTCTATCTTTCTTTCTCTCCTTTCCTATATCTTTGTGTTTTACTTTTATTTTTCTCCCTCTATTTTCGTGGTTTTTAAATCTCTCTCTCCCTCTATGTGTTATTTTCACTCTATTTATTCGTGTCTATTTAATTTTTTCCTCTCTCCCTCTATCTTCGTTTTTTTTTAAGCTCTTTTTCTCTCCAAATCACATCTCTCCCTTTCTCCTCGTTATCTCCCTTCTACTCTCCTGCCCTTGCTTCTCTTCCTCTCTCCTCGTGTTTTTTTTTAATGTTTTTTCTCCCTCTCTCTCTCGCCGTTTATTTAGATATTCCTCTCTCTCTCTCCACCTCAGTTTGACCCATATCTACCTCGACTGGTTTTACTTTCCTTTGCAAAGAAAATCTGAGGCAAATGAGACCCCTACGATCAAGCTCTGACGACTGCAGTATGACGTCCGGATGGTCACTTCATCCGGATGGTCACTTCGTCCGGATGGTCTCTTCGTCCGGATGGTCTCTTCGTCCGGACGGTCACTTCGTCCGGATGGTCTCTTCGTCCGGATGGTCACTTCGTCCGGATGGTCTCTTCGTCCGGATGGTCTCTTCGTCTGGATGGTCACTTCGTTCGGACGGTCACTTCGTCCGGATGGTCTCTTCGTCTGGATGGTCACTTCGTTCGGACGGTTACTTCGTCCGGATGGTCACTTCGTTCGGACGGTCACTTCGTCCGGATGGTCTCTTCGTCTGGATGGTCACTTCGTTCGGACGGTTACTTCGTCCGGATGGTCACTTCGTCCAGACGGTCACTTCGTCCGGATGGTCTCTTCGTCTGGATGGTCACTTCGTTCGGACGGTTACTTCGTCCGGATGGTCACTTCGTTCGGACGGTCACTTCGTCCGGATGGTCTCTTCGTCCGGATGGGCACTTCGTCCGTGTGGTCACTTCGTCCGGATGGTTACTTCATCCGGATGGTCACTTCGTCCGGACGGTCACTTCTTTCGGATGGTCTCTTCGTTCGGATGGTCACTTCGTCCGGACGGTCACTTCTTTCGGACGGTCACTTCATCCGGATGGGCACTTCGTCCGGACGGTCACTTCGTCCGGATGGTTACTTCATCCGGATGGTCTCTTCGTCCGGACGGTCACTTCGTCCGGATGGTCTCTTCGTTCGGACGGTCACTTCGTCCGGATGGTCTCTTCGTCTGGATGGTCACTTCGTCCAGACGGTCACTTCGTCCGGATGGTCTCTTCGTCTGGATGGTCACTTCGTTCGGACGGTCACTTCGTCCGGATGGTCTCTTCGTCCGGATGGTCACTTCGTCCGGATGGTCACTTCGTTCGGATGGTCTCTTCGTCCGGATGGTCACTTCGTCCGGATGGTCTCTTCGTCCGGATGGTCACTTCGTCCGGATGGTCACTTCGTTCGGATGGTCACTTCGTCCGGATGGTCACTTCGTCCGGATGGTCACTTCGTTCGGATGGTCTCTTCGTCCGGATGGTCACTTCATCCGGATGGTCTCTTCGTCCGGATGGTCACTTCATCCGGATGGTCACTTCGTCCGGATGGTCACTTCATCCAGATGGTCACTTCGTCCGGCTGGTTACTTCGTCCGGATGGTCACTTCGTTCGGACGGTCACTTCGTCCAGATGGTCACTTCATCCGGATGGTCACTTCGTCCAGATGGTTACTTCGTCCGGCTGGTCACTTCGTTCGGATGGTCTCTTCGTCCGGATGGTCACTCCGTCCGGATGGTCACTTCGTTCGGATGGTCTCTTCGTCCGGACGGTCACTTCGTCCGGATGGTCACTTCGTTCGGATGGTCTCTTCGTCCGGATGGTCACTTCGTTCGGATGGTCTCTTCGTCCGGACGGTCACTTCGTCCGGATGGTCACTTCGTTCGGATGGTCTCTTCGTCCGGATGGTCACTTCGTCCGGATGGTCACTTCGTCCGGATGGTCTCTTCGTCCGGATGGTTTCTTCGTCCGGATGGTCACTTCATCCGGACGGTCACTTCGTTCGGATGGTTTCTTCGTCTGGATGGTCACTTCATCCGGATGGTCACTTCGTCCGGACGGTCACTTTGTCCGGATGGTCTCTTCGTCCGGATGGTCTCTTCGTCCGGATGGTCACTTCGTCCGGATGGTCTCTTCGTCCGGATGGTCTCTTCGTCCGGATGGTCACTTCGTCCGGATGGTCTCTTCGTCCGGATGGTCACTTCGTTCGGACGGTCACTTCGTCCGGATGGTTACTTCGTTCGGATGGTCACTTCGTCCGGATGGTCACTTCGTTTGAACGGTCACTTCGTCCGGATGGTTACTTCGTTCGGACGGTTACTTCGTCCGGATGGTCTCTTCGTCTGGATGGTCACTTCGTCCAGATGGTCACTTCGTCCGGATGGTCACTTCGTCCGGTAGGATAAAATGCTATCTCAATATCATAATGGAAATCGGAACTGGCGAGGTGTGAACCCTGCCGTTCTGGAGTAGTCTTCGCTAGTTGCCATGAATGCCTGGTAACTGCAGCAATTAGCCTTCGATTTTGGTCTCTGAAAACAATTATCCATATTCCTTAGGTATTACTAAAGATCAAGGAAAAAATCCAGGTTATTTGGACCAACAAAAGCTTCTCGGAACATCACAGAAAACACCGAATAAGCCTTAAAATCGTTTAATTCAAGCTATAAAACCTCACATATATATTGCATTTAAGAAGTTATAAAACCTCACATATATCTCGCATTTAAGAAGTTATAAAACCTCACATAGATATTGCATTTAAGAAGTTATAAAACCTCACATAGATATTACATTTAAGAAGTTATAAAACCTCACATAGATATTGCATTTAAGAAGTTATAAAACTTCACCTATATCTTGCATCAAAAGGTATCCTATCCTCTGCTAGAGTAACATTGCCAACACGAGAGAATGAGAACACCAACCGATAGTGATAGGAAACCAACTGGCAGGTGCACCGAGCCTCACAGACATTTATATGATTATACCTGATTTACTTCACCTTCACCTCAGTCCCTATTATAACCCCGACTTGAGTGAACCCTCCTCAACTTTTGCCTCACTCACAGATGCAAACAACATGTCAATATTGCAAACAACCACTCGGGTAATTTTCTCGCAGTAAACAACTCAAAAAGGTCTTTTAATTCAGAAAGTATCACCATAATAGGTGAAACAGATACAAACATGTAAACATTCCGAACAACTACAACTACAACTACGATAATTTAACAACTCAAATAGGTGTTTATTTTGTTTACAATATCGCCACAATGGGTACTTTTCCGTCGAATTAATAAGTACCATAGACTGTCCTTCTTATCGAAATTAAAAAGGCTGTATCTCATGGGACTCAAATAACTTCGATAAAGACCTGAATTGAATTATTGTAGAGTAATGGTGATAGGATGAAGAAGTAAAAATTATCATGATAAAGGTGATTATGACAATAATGATAATGATAGTCGTTGTTGTTATTATCATTATCAATATTATTATTATTGTCAATATTATCATTTTCATCAGTGTTACTCTTATTATCATTATTATCATCATTATGAAAAATGAATAATGGTAATGGTGATGATCATGATAATTATGATAATACTAAATTGATACGAAGAAAGGATAATGATAACAAAATATTAATGACGATAGCAGTAACAACAATGATAGTGATAATGACAATAACGATGATAACAATAACAATGTTAGTAATAATATTAATGATAATAACAATAACGGTAATCGTAATGATAATCATGATGTTAATAATGGCAGTAATGATAATCATAATAATTATTATCACCATAATAATAATAATAATGATAATCATAATCATAATAATGATAACAGTAATGACGTCAGTAACAATGATACTAATACTAAGTATGTAAGCAGCGATAAAAATAAATAAATAAACAGTAGCCTACAATGATTCAACACAATGTTTGTGAAAGTGTATGTCAACAACCCGTAGATTTGTATATCTATTGTCAATGAGTTTGCACTTTCGTATCGAGTGTATAATTGTCGATAACGTTATCTAATTTTCAGTTTGGTGATTATGAAATATATGTGATGTGACCAGGGAGCTTCTGGACATACTTTGAAAAAATGAGGATTTTTATTTTTAAAAAAATCGCCTGGTGATTGTGCAAAATGCCCCGGCAAGACACATACATATAAACGCACTCACACACATAAACACACGCAACACACACAGGCTTACACACGCACACACACATATGAACAAATCCATCTATCTAGCTATAAACATATATATATATATATATATATATATATATATATATATATATATATATATATATATACATGTATAAACACCTCCCCCTTGTCTTTCCCTTTTCTTCCTCTTCCTCCTCCTCCTCCTCCTCTCTCCTTTCCTCCCTGATATTCCCCATCTTACCCCCCCCCCCCTTCCTCTTCCTTCTCCCCCCTACCCCCCACTCCCACCCCACCTCCTATCCAACTAACTCCCCTCTCCTACCTCTTGCACCCTCTTCCCCCTCCTCTTCCTTTCTTCCTCTTCCTACCTTCTCTTTCCTCCCGGGGGTGAGAGTCCCCCCCCTACACTTCCCTACCTCATTCTACACCCCCTCTTCATCTGGCCTCTTCTTCCTCCTCTTCCTTCCTCCCACTTCCTCCTTCCCCTCCACTCCACTCTCTCCCTTACTCGCCCTTGCCTCTGCCCAACTTTTACCACTTCCTTCCCTCCACCCCACTGCCTCCCTTCCACTCTTCCTCCCCATTCCCTCCACCCTACTCTCTTTACCATTTCCCCCTCCCCCCACTCCCCCCTCCCTCCACTCCTTTCCGCCCATTCCCTCCACCCCACTCCCTCTACCACTTCCCTCCTTACTCCCCATTCCTTCCACTCCCTCCCTCTCTCCACTCCCTTCCTCCCCATTCCCTCCACTCCCTCCCTCTCTCCACTCCCTTCCTCCCCATTCCCTCCACTCCCTCCCTCTCTCCACTCCCTTCCTCCCTCCACTCCCTTCCTCCCCATTCCCTCTACTCCCTCCCTCCCTCCCTCCACTCTCTCCATTCCCTCCCTCCTTCCACTCCCTCCCTCCCTCCCTCCACTCCCTCAATTCCCTCTCTCCCTCCACTCCCTTCCTCCCTCCCTCCACTCCACTCTCTCCATTCCCTCCGTCCCTCCCTCCATCTCCCTCCCTTCCTCCCTCCACTCCCTCCCTCCCTCCCTCCCTCCCTCCACTCCCTCCCTCCGCACAGCCTCTTTTTCTCTCTAAGGGCGCGGAGTTATTATCATGGACTACGCCTCCGACACAAGTGGGGCACAAACATCAACTTGCATCTTGCTGACTCCGCCAAGGACGTTCCCACGGTCTGAGTTGCCCCTTAGCCCCGCCCACTTCTTGTTCTTGTGCTTGTTTTTATTTTATTATTTTTTTTACTTCTTCTTCTTCTTGTCGTTGTTATTTTTTTTATCTTTTTTTATTATTATTATTATTCTTGTGGTTCTTCTTTGGATTCTATTTCTGTTTATTTTTGTTTTTGTTTTTATTGCGTCGTGATTTATTAAATTTTGTGCTTAATTTCATCTCTGTTTTTGTTTTTGTTATGCTGTTGTTGTTTTTTTTGTATTTAACTGCTTTTCTTCTTTGCTTTTTTTTCTTATTTGTGCGTGTTTGTTTACGGAAAAAAAGTATTTGCTCCTGGATTATATTCCATTGTGTATATTCATATTGTTGTTGTTGTGGTTGT
>BOPN01002886.1:10000-15000 GCA_017312705.2 Penaeus japonicus | reverse complement strand
TATCAAATATTCCATCTATCTATCTATCTATTTGTTTATCAATCAATCCATATATCTATCTATTTACCTATCTATCCATCTATCCATCTATATGTCTCCCTATCTACCTATCTATCTATCTACCTATCTATCTATCCAGCTGTCTATCTTTCTATCTATCTATCCATCTATCAATCTAACCATATGTGTATGTGTGGAGATCATTCTTCAGCCCATGAGTCTATCGAGAATCAAGATATCAAAGTGCACATACGCCCACGCGTGTAATAATACAAAGATCCATTAACCTTTATTGGAACCTGTCAGCTGGAATACAAAATGACGACCCGAAATGGTGTTCACTTCGGGGGAAAATAGTGATGCAGTCTGTACTTACCCGATGACTGGGGGGGGAGGGAACCGGTTCCATCTAATTGTCAGGGAGGGGAGCAGAGGGGAAGGAGGAAGAGGGGAGGAGGAAGAAGAAGAAGAATCGGTGGATGGAATGAGGAAAGATGGGAAGAGGGGAGGAGGGTGGTTAAGGGAGGAGGGGAGGAGGGTGGGAGGATGGGAAGGGAAGACGGGAGGAGGGAGGGAAGGGAGGAGGGGAGAAGAGGAGGTAGGGAAGGGAAGGCGGGAGGAGGGAGCAAAGGGAGGAGGGGAGAAGAGGAGGGAGGGAAGGGAGGAGGGGAGAAGAGAAGGGTGGTTAAGGGAGGAGGGGAGAATGGTGGGAGGATGGGAAGGGAGGAGGGGAGAAGAGGAGGTAGGGAAGGGAGGAGGGGGAAGGAAGGGAAGGGGAGAGGGGAAGTGGGAGGGAAGGAGGAAGGGAAGGAGATAAAAGAGGAGGGAGAGAGAAAAGTAGGGAGGGAGGGAGAGAGAGAGGGAGAGAGAGAGAGAGAGAGTGAGATTCCCCCCTTGTATTTCTAGCCCAACAAACAAGTTCTTTCATTCAGTAATGTCCAGTTTCAACGAGTCTTTGACAAAATACCTGTATTTAAGCCCCCCCCCCCCTTTCCTCACCCCCCCCCCACCAGAGAGGAAAAACAGCGCGGGATAAAAAAATTATGAATCACTTACTACCACTTCCTCCCTCCTCCTCCTTCCTACACTCCCCCCTACCCCACCTCTCCCCACATACCCCCCCCCACCTTGGTATCCGATTCCCACGCTCCAGATACTTAGTTGCAAGGCCTTGGTACCGTCTGCCCCCCCCTCCCCTTCCCCTCTCCTGTTCCGTTATCATATACATACACACGTACACATAAACAGGCACACACGTATAAGTACACATAAAAACACATACACGTAAATAAACTCGCACACACTTTCACGTACACATAAACACGCACACACTCACACGTACACACGAAAACACACACACACACACACACACACACAATTAAACATGCACAAACACACACATACACACACACACATGTACAGACACACACACACACACGTATACATACAAATGTCATTTTACACATGGCACTGTAAGCTCCCTCAGCTCGCCCTTCTTTGGCACCGTTGGCACCGTTGGCACCCTTGGCCTTCAATCAAATCCCACGGCACTCTCATTCAGGCACAGTTCCCACCCTCCTTCAGAACTACCGGGGCAACGGGAGTGAATACCTTGCACGCTTGCAACATTCACCACAGCCAGTCAGGGCTAAGCAAGGTCAGGCAACGGATATCATTGTCAATCAATGTGTGCAACGAAAGGGGGCGACGCGTTCAGAGGCTGTCGGTTGGCTCTGGCTGGGAGGCAGTGCCGACTTGTATGGAGGTCTCTTTTGGATAGGATTATACACATGCATGTATATATATATATATATATATATATATATATATATATATATATATATATATATACAGTTACTGTACGTGTGTGTGTGTGTGTGTGTGTGTGTGTGTGCATATATGTATCTATACATACATACATACATACATACATACGCACACACACACACACACACACACACACACACACACACACACACACATATATATATATATATATATATATATATATATATATATATATATATATATATTATATATGTATGTATGTATGTATGTATGTATCATAATTAACATTATTGATATTATCAAAAAACTCTCATTATTGTCATTATCATAGCTATCATTTTTGTTATCTTATCATTATCATTATTATATTTAGCATTATATATTTTTTCCTCTTGTTGTCATTATCACTATCATTATTACCGTCCTTATTATCATATTTTTTGTTATTGATATTATCACTATCATTATCATTATCATCATTACTATTGTTATTATTATTATCATCAATGTTATCATCATTAACATTGTTATAAATACTTTTATCGTCATCTTTACTATCATTAGTATTATTATTGTTGATACCAATATCATCCTTACTATTGCATTGTGTCATAATTAGTGACAGTATCCTTATCACCTTTATTACTATTATCATCATCATTATTTTTGTCATTACCATTATTATCATTTTTCGTTATTATCACTATCATTACCATTATCATTACTGTTATTGATATATTTTCATTCTCATTAAAACAATTGATCTTATCATCATGACCATCGTTATAATGAATATCATTATAATTGGTATCAATATCATTATTATTATCTTATATTAGTAATCATCAAAAGTGTTTTAATGTTGTTATTATCATTATTATTGATACCAACATCACTGCTGTTGTTATCATTAACATCAATATCATCATCATTGCTATTTTCATTATAATCATTCACATCATTATCATTATTAGTAGTATTATATTAGCATTATTATGGATATTATTATTATCAATTTATCCTTATCCTTATCATTATCACCCTTAATCTTTTCTTATTAATGTTATCGTTATTACTATTATCATTATCATATTTATTATTGTTATTGTTATTATCATCATCATTATATTATCATAATCATTATATTCATTAATATTACTGTACCTATCATAATCATTACAATTACCAATATCATCATTATCATTATTATTATTACTATCCTTATGATAATTATTACCGTGGTCATCTACCATAATAAATAACACAGGTTTAAATTAAAATCCCAAACATATACGGCACCACTCTCTCTTGGCACCAGCAGGAGAGAAAGCCTTGAATGGCACCCATCCACGTGTCTCTATTAAACTTAATTCAGAGAGCGATGCCACACAGTGAGATGCCGTCCTCCAGCTCTGAAGTACCGGCGGTGATGGGCGTGCGGGCAGAATGAGAATAGGAAGGCGAGGAAGACCATTTGCATCGTCTGCAATGTGACCCCGTGCCAGTATGGTTGGTTTGAGCTGTGGCACTCCTGTCGCCTTCCTGTTTTTTTTCATTATTTCATGTTTGTTTGTTTGTTTGTTTTTTTTCGTTTGGGATGGTTATTTGTTTCGTATTTGTTTACGAAAGTTATGCAATGATAACAATGATAATCAAAACAAAGTTGGTTTAGGTCCTCTTATAAAATTGTAATACTTCTGACTGACAAAACATAACGAGCTGGACTCTATACTTAGATAGGCTGTCAGATGTCCCAAGATATAATAAAACACTAAAAATAAATAAAAATCCAGTATTACAGCGAGTGAACGAAAGAGAACGAGAAATCCGTAGGTATTTGGCACGGAATCCCCTCCCTCTGAAATAAGGCCTGGCTAGTGCGCCACGTAAGCTTCACTACTGCCCGTCTTGTGGCCTGAAGTAGCGCGTGGATGCTCGGTGTCCAGCGGGTTAATTAGTGGTGCGAGGTAGTGGAATTTGCGTATGTGTACGTGCGTAAGTGTGTGTGTGTGTGTGTGTGGTATGTGTGTGTGTGTGTGTGTGTGTGTGGTATGTGTGTGTGTGTGTGTGTGTGTGTGGTATGTGTGTGTGTGTGAATATATTTATACATGTTTGTGTCTATCTATACCTGTACATTTATCTGTATCTGTATAATGGTCTTCAGTGTTTACTGTGGGTGTACACATAGAAATATATATATATACACACTTAAGTAAAGTAAACATAGTCACACAATAAACAAAAACTTACCAACAGCCCTAAACCTCAACACCCCCATACCCCTCTACCCCACCCCATCCACCCAAAATTAGACGCACACGACACACACGTCACACACGCACACACGCACGCACACACACACACAGCAATGAAGCAAGCTTGGGCAGCAACTCCTAAGAGCAACCGACTGTTTAATATTCAAGCTGCGTCCAAGGTGGTTCCCCCAGCACCTGCCTGGCGCGTGTACAAGGTCTTTCCCACGCTACTACTGCTAGGGTTGCAGGGAGAGAGAGAGAGAGAGAGAGAGAGAGAGAGAAAAGAAAGAAAGAAAGAGAGAGAGAGAAGAAGAAAAATAAAAAAGAATAAAAAAAGAAAGAAAAAAAGCAAGGAAAAGATGATAAATTAAGAAGAAGAAGAAGAAGAAAAAATGCGAAAACGAACTAGAAACAAGCAACGCATATCGGGCGAGGCAAGTAAGAACCAAGCGACAGATAAGAGAGATAAGAGAGACAAGGCGTATCTCCCGAGAGAACCTGAGACGCGACTTGTCAAAAGCGAATAAGGATAAAGAAGACGAGAAGGATGGATGACGAAAGGAGAAGAAAAAAGAGAGAAATAGAATAAGGGCAGAGGGACAGAGAGGATGTGTGAATAAAGAAATGGGTTAGTGAAGAAGTAATGATAGAATAAGGAATATATAGAGAAAAAAAGAAAAGGGAGGAAGTGGGAAACAATGTTGGAAGGAAAGTGAGAGATGGTGAAAGTGGAGATGAAGGTGAAAGTGAAGGTGGAGAAAGAGAGAGAGAGAGAGAGAGAGAGAGAGAGAGAGAGAGAGAGAGAGAGAGAGAGAGTGTGAGAGAGAGAGAGAGAGAGAGAGAGAGAGAGAGAGAGAGAGTGTGAGAGAGAGAGAGAGAGAGAGAGAGAGAGAGAGAGAGAGAGAGAGTGATGGCAGAGTTAAAGAGGAGATGCGTCGTCTACACCGAGTGAGGCGT
>BOPN01002886.1:0-7500 GCA_017312705.2 Penaeus japonicus | reverse complement strand
GTAAGATTCTGCATTTGAAAATTTTGACTTCAGTTTATTTTATCATCTTGCTTTCATTCTCTTTATTTCGTTTCTCTTATCTAATTTTCAATATTTCATTTTCCTTATTCAATATTATTAGCCTTATTAGCCTTATGATTATTAATATTTTTAATATGATTAATATTTTTTTTTTCTTTTCTACTATCATTTTTTTTTTCATCTTTTCATCTCATTATTAGAATTAGCGTTCTTATTATTATCATTATCATTGTCATTATTATCATATTATTGTCATTTCATGGTCATTTTTATTATCATTATCATTAACTATCATAATCATCATTAGCATTATTGTTATCATCGTTATTATGATAACCAATATTATCATAATGATTATGATAATTAGTTATGATATTGATAGTAATTATGATTATCATCATCATTATCATTTTTATCCTTACAACCATTATCAATATTAGTATTTATATCATTATTACCACTTTCATCGTTATCTCCATTATGATTATTATCATCATTATCATCATCATCATTATTATCATTATCTTTTTATTACAATCCTCATTGTATCATCATTAACATTGTTTTCAATATCATTATTATTACCATCATTATTATCATCATTATAATTGTCCTTTTTATTTCATTATCATCAATATTACTTCTGCTATCATTATTTTTTATCATCATTAGCCTATTTATATCGCATTGAAAATTACTCATGATGTGGTCATTATCATTATAAACATCATTAATTTTTAGTAAATGTTTTTTTTTTTCAGTCGGTATGATTTAATGACATTTTATTTCTATTTCTTTCTTTTGTTTTTGTTTGTTATTGTTTTTGTTTTTCGTTTTTTGTTCCTCTTTTTCTTCGTGTTCTTCTTCCTCTTGTTGTTGTTGTTTTTGTCGCTCTTCGTATTCTTCCTGTTCTTCTTCCTCTTGTTGTTGTTGTTGTTGTTTTTGTCGTTCTTTGTGTTCGTTCTTTTTCGTCTCCTTCTCTTCTATTCATTTTTTTCTCTTCGTGCTCTCTTCCCCTCCTTCTTCTTCTTTTCCTCCTTCTCCTTCCTATTCATTTTCTTCCTCCTCCTCCTTTCTATCCTTCGCGTTCTTTGTACTTCCCCTTTCTCCTCCTTTTTCCTCTTCTTGCTCTTTCTAATTCTTTTCCTCCTCTTCCTCCTTCTTCCTCGCACCCTTTCTTCTCCTTCTCCTCCTTTATCCTCTTCGTACTCTCTCTTCTTCCTGTTCTCCTTTTCTTCCTTTCTATTCTTCATGTTCTGTCTTTTTCTCCTCCTCCTCCTCCTTTCCCCTTTTCGTGCTCTCATAATCATCATCTTCTTCTTCTTCTTCTACTTCCTCTTCCTCCCTCTTCACTAACTAATATCAATAAATATATCAAAAGGAATACCCAAACACAGAGCGAGGAAAATAGCCAAACTTACAAAAAAGTGAATCAACAAATAAATAACAAACAAAACCAAAAAAAAATAGACAGAATCTCTTTACAATAATATTCATTATCTAAAAAAAAATCTAAATGCAACTCCATTAACAGATAGAACCTAAAACAAACCCAAATGCAGTTCTAGTAACACATAGAAACTCAACCAAACCCCAACACAGATCCAGTAACACATAAAGAACCTCAACCAAACCCCAACATAGATCCAGTAACACATAAAGAACCTCAACCAAACCTCAACACAGCTCCAGTAACACAAAGAACCTCAACCAAACCCCAACACAGATCCAGTAGCACACAAAGAACCTCAACCAAACCTCAACACAGATCCAGGAACACACAAAGAACCTCAACCAAACCTCAACACAGATCTAGTAACACATAAAGAACCTCAACCAAACCTCAACACAGATCCAGTAACACATAAAGAACCTCAACCAAACCTCAACACAGATCCAGTAACACACAAAGAACCTCAACCAAACCTCAACACAGATCCAGTAACACATAAAGAACCTCAACCAAACCTCAACACAGATCCAGTAACACATAAAGAACCTCAACCAAACCTCAACACAGATCCAGTAACACACAAAGAACCTCAACCAAACCTCAACACAGATCCAGTAACACATAAAGAACCTCAACCAAACCTCAACACAGATCCAGTAACACACAAAACCTCAACCAAACCTCAACACAGATCCAGTGACACACAAAACCTCAACCAAACCACAACACAGATCCAGTAACACATAAAGAACCTCAACCAAACCTCAACACAGATCCAGTGACACACAAAACCTCAACTAAACCTCAACACAGATCCAGTAACACACAAAACCTCAACCAAACCCCAACACAGCTCCAGTAACACAAAGAACCTCAACCAAACCTCAACACAGATCCAGTAACACACAAAACCTCAACCAAACCCCAACACAGATCCAGTAACACACAAAGAACCTCAACCAAACCTCAACACAGATCCAGTAACACAAAGAACCTCAACCAAACCTCAACACAGATCCAGTAACACACAAAACCTCAACCAAACCCCAACACAGCTCCAGTAACACAAAGAACCTCAACCAAACCTCAACACAGATCCAGTAACACACAAAGAACCTCAACCAAACCTCAACACAGATCCAGTAACACACAAAACCTCAACCAAACCCCAACACAGATCCAGTAACACACAAAACCTCAACCAAACCTCAACACAGATCCAGTAACACAAAGAACCTCAACCAAACCTCAACACAGCTCCAGTAACACACAAAGAACCTCAACCAAACCTCAACATGATCCAGTAACACATAAAACCTCAACCAAACCCTCAACACAGATCCAGTAACACACAAGAACCTCAACCAAACCTCAACACAGATCCAGTAACACATAAAACCTCAACCAAACCTCAACACAGATCCAGTAACACATAAAGAACCTCAACCAAACCTCAACACACAAAGAACCTCAACTAAACCTCAACACAGACCCAGGAACACACAAAGAACCTCAACCAAACCTCAACACAGATCCAGTAACACATAAAGAACCTCAACCAAACCTCAACACACAAAGAACCTCAACTAAACCTCAACACAGACCCAGGAACACACAAAGAACCTCAACCAAACCTCAACACAGATCCAGTAACACATAAAGAACCTCAACCAAACCTCAACACAGATCCAGTAACACACAAAACCTCAACCAAACCTCAACACAGACCCAGTAACACACAAAGAACCTCAACCAAACCTCAACACAGATCCAGTAACACATAAAGAACCTCAACCAAACCTCAACACACAAAGAACCTCAACCAAACCTCAACACAGATCCAGTAACACACAAAGAACCTCAACCAAACCCCAACACAGATCCAGGAACACACAAAGAACCTCAACCAAACCTCAACACAGCTCCAGTAACACATAAAGAACCTCAACCAAACCTCAACACACAAAGAACCTCAACTAAACCTCAACACAGACCCAGGAACACACAAAGAACCTCAACCAAACCTCAACACAGATCCAGTAACACATAAAGAACCTCAACCAAACCCCAACACAGATCCAGGAACACACAAAGAACCTCAACCAAACCTCAACACAGATCCAGTAACACATAAAGAACCTCAACCAAACCTCAACACAGATCCAGTAACACACAAAACCTCAACCAAACCTCAACACAGACCCAGTAACACACAAAGAACCTCAACCAAACCTCAACACAGCTCCAGTAACACATAAAGAACCTCAACCAAACCCCAACACAGCTCCAGTAACACATAAAGAACCTCAACCAAACCTCAACACAGATCAAGTAACACACAAAGAACCTCAACCAAACCTCAACACAGACCCAGTAACACACAAAGAACCTCAACCAAACCCCAACACAGCTCCAGTAACACATAAAGAACCTCAACCAAACCTCAACACAGATCCAGTAACACACAAAGAACCTCAACCAAACCTCAACACAGATCCAGTAACACACAAAGAACCTCAACCAAACCTCAACACAGATCTAGTAACACACAAAGAACCTCAACCAAACCTCAACACAGACCCAGTAACACAAACAACCTCAACCAAACCCCAACACAGATCTAGTAACACACAAAGAACCTCAACCAAACCTCAACACAGACCCAGTAACACATAAAGAACCTCAACCAAACCTCAACACACAAAGAACCTCAACTAAACCTCAACACAGACCCAGGAACACACAAAGAACCTCAACCAAACCTCAACACAGATCCAGTAACACATAAAGAACCTCAACCAAACCCCAACACAGATCCAGGAACACACAAAGAACCTCAACCAAACCTCAACACAGATCCAGTAACACATAAAGAACCTCAACCAAACCTCAACACAGATCCAGTAACACACAAAACCTCAACCAAACCTCAACACAGACCCAGTAACACACAAAGAACCTCAACCAAACCTCAACACAGCTCCAGTAACACATAAAGAACCTCAACCAAACCCCAACACAGATCCAGTAACACATAAAGAACCTCAACCAAACCTCAACACAGATCCAGTAACACACAAAGAACCTCAACCAAACCTCAACACAGACCCAGTAACACATAAAGAACCTCAACCAAACCTCAACACAGATCCAGTAACACACAAAGAACCTCAACCAAACCTCAACACAGACCCAGTAACACATAAAGAACCTCAACCAAACCTCAACACAGATCCAGTAACACACAAAGAACCTCAACCAAACCTCAACACAGATCCAGTAACACACAAAGAACCTCAACCAAACTCAACACAGACCAGTAAATACAAAGAACCTCAACCAAACCTCAACACAGACCCAGTAACACAAACAACCTCAACCAAACCCCAACACAGATCCAGTAACACACAAAGAACCTCAACCAAACCTCAACACAGATCTAGTAACACACAAAGAACCTCAACCAAACCTCAACACAGACCCAGTAACACAAACAACCTCAACCAAACCCCAACACAGATCCAGTAACACATAAAGAACCTCAACCAAACCTCAACACAGATCCAGGAACACACAAACAACCTCAACCAAACCCCAACACAGATCCAGTAACACATAAAGAACCTCAACCAAACCTCAACACAGATCCAGGAACACACAAAGAACCTCAACCAAACCTCAACACAGATCTAGTAACACACAAAGAACCTCAACCAAACCTCAACACAGACCCAGTAACACAAACAACCTCAACCAAACCCCAACACAGATCCAGTAACACATAAAGAACCTCAACCAAACCTCAACACACAAAGAACCTCAACTAAACCTCAACACAGACCCAGGAACACACAAAGAACCTCAACCAAACCTCAACACAGATCCAGTAACACAAAGAACCTCAACCAAACCTCAACACAGCTCCAGCAACACACAAAGAACCTCAACCAAACCTCAACACAGATCCAGTAACACATAAAACCTCAACCAAACCTCAACACAGATCCAGTAACACACAAAGAACCTCAACCAAACCTCAACACAGATCCAGTAACACATAAAACCTCAACCAAACCTCAACACAGATCCAGTAACACATAAAGAACCTCAACCAAACCTCAACACACAAAGAACCTCAACTAAACCTCAACACAGACCCAGGAACACACAAAGAACCTCAACCAAACCTCAACACAGATCCAGTAACACAAAGAACCTCAACCAAACCCCAACACAGCTCCAGTAACACATAAAGAACCTCAACCAAACCCCAACACAGCTCCAGTAACATACAAAAAACTTCAACCAAACCTCAACACAACCCCAGAAACAACAACAATAAAAACTGCTCTATCTCGGACACGAGGTAAAGAAAAGTGGCCAAAAAAAAAAAAAAAAAAAAAAAAAAAAAAAAAAAAGGCTGTATCATCTTTCGTCTGTAATCTTACCTCTCGAAGACGCTTGTAAGGAGAACATTTTTTTTTGTGTGATGTCTTGTTACTTCCTCAGGTTAATTTTACTCTCTTCAAATTTTCGGGATGCCAAGAGGTCCTTTTCTTTCTCTCTTTCTCTTTTGATGTTTAGATGTTGGTTGATATTAAAGTTGATTTTGTTTATTTTATGTTTTATGGTTTGTAAATTATTTTCTGTATGTCTTTCGGATTTGTTATTATCATTACTATCATCATTATTATAAATTATTATTTTTATCATAGATGTCAACTGTATCCTTATCATAAGGATCAGTATCATCAAAATTGTTATTGTAATTAATTCTACTATTATCATTATCATCATTGTAATTGATTTTATTTGTTTGGATCTCATCGTAACTATCATTATCATTATCTTGATTGTTACCATTACGATTACTATGATTGTCACTAACATTATTGCTATCATGTTCATGATAACCATATATTTTGCAGTTATCTTTATTATTAATATCATTATCATGATTTGAATTAATATCATTATCATGATTTGAATTAATATCATTATCATGATTTGAATTAATATCATTATTATCATTTGAAATAATATCATCATTATCATTATGAAATTATTTTTTTTATCATTGATAATGTTAGTATCGATATCATTGTTTATCGTTATCATTATAGTGTAAAAGTTCTCATTATATAATTTTCTATTTCATAATTACCATTAACATTATCATTATCATCTTCTTTCCTTTATCTTTTCTTTATCTTTCCCACTCTCTCTAAAGAATACTGTAAAGCTTTCAACCAATATCAGCAACCCTTTTGTTAGCCCAAGCGAGGCGAGTGATTTCAATGCTGTGCAGATAATTACCCAAAGCACTGTTCGCGTTTTGTTTGTGCAAGAACAGTCTTTGTCTTTGTTACTTTAGTTTGCTTGGGTATCATATTCATTTTTCTTTTTTCTTTTTTCTTTTTTTTTTTTGTTCATCTTTACTATCATTATTATTCTTATTGTTATTGTTTATATCATTAGTATTATTATCATTATCAATATTACTGTTATCATTATCGTCATTATCATCTTTGTCATTATAATTATTATTACTATTGTCATTTGTACTAAGTGAATAGACTCGAACACTGGTAAGATTCCTTCCTTGTTATCAACTGCAATCAAGTAAGATTTGTTAATTTATTCATTCAATTGATCATGCACCTTTTACCTTTGTGTTTGTTTAGTCATCTTGTTCATTGAGATGATAACATTTCTCTTTCGTATGCAGTCCCCACAATCACCTTGGGGGAAAAAAAATACGTTCACTAAACATTAATGAACAAATGTAAGCATTCTCTTTCCTTCTCGTTCTCATGTTCATTAGTTCATCGCAAGACAAACATGGACGCCAAATATAGAGAACAGGAATTCGTTAATTAGAAAGAGTCATTCTAAATACTGGAACATAAGTATTATTGGTTGGGTCACGAGCTGGAGTTGGTGCCTTCGGACTGTATGAGCTTTGAAGAAAGTTTATGTGTGTGCGCAGTTATATATATATATATATATATCTATATATATATATA
>BOPN01002885.1:156126-161126 GCA_017312705.2 Penaeus japonicus | reverse complement strand
ACTGATGATCGATGCCTGGGTCGTTGATACATGATGAAATTGATTCATAAATCAAATCTATAGTAATCTTCTATCCTACTTTGTGTATAAATGTATAAAAAAATAAATAAATAAAAGTTTGAAGTCAATAGATATCATCGTAGCATTTATTATTCTTTAAAACATTATTGGATTCTCAAGTTATTGAATATCTTAGTGTATATATATTCTAAAAAGCAAAAAGTTTGAAAAGCATTAGCACTACAATTAAAAAAAAAGAACAAAAGTAAACATAATAATAAAAGAATAATCCCCATAGGTATCACACATCATTGCAGTAATTCCCCACAAAGAAAGACTGAATTCAATTACGCTGAGATTACGGAAGGTCACGAATCAATTAGATTTATGGATAGGAAATGCCTAACCTCTAATCACCAAGGGAGTTAAATGCCTATTGGCCTCTCCAGTCGACACAGGTCAGTTTCAATCTGGCTGCAGGATGACAAGGTTGCAGACGCGCTGGAGTGCCTGGATATTAATCACATGAAATTAATCGTGCTTTCGGAAAATTATATTTCCAGTCTGCTTTAAAGGTATTGAATGATTAAGGACCAAATCATTTGTATTTGTATGTTTAAAATTAGTTTTGTTTTATTTCATCGTATTTGTTTTCCCTTAAAGTTTATAACACAAGTGAACTTTTTTTGCGTTTGATTTTTTGTTGCATACAGAGAAACTTTTATTAAAGAGTTTTTTTAGAGACAGTAGTTTAAAGTGCCAATATATGCATATACTTATGCTTGATTTTTCTATGCAAGATGATCTATCTGTTTCTGTAAACAGAAAAATAGTAAAGAAACATTCTTTCCAAATTCTCTCTTTTAGTATTACTACTTTAGGTACGGTATCTACAACCGTGTTTTTTTTTTTTTTTTTTTTTGTAATTTCTTTTTTTTTTACGAGGAATTGGAATGCAATTGATAAATAAATAAAAAAAGACAGAAAAAAATGAAAATGAAATACAATTATCTAACCTTACAGTTAGATACCATGCCATATATGTTGATCTAGGTACGAGACACGATATGCAAATATGTTCTATAACCAACTTTAGCGGTGAGATCAGGGTTTTGACCAGTAGTAAAACAGGTGATATGTTGAGTAATAAAAGATCTCGTAACATCAGCATCGGGGCGCTATATGTTGCATCCTGTAGAGTATATAGCAGGTTTTATTACGACGGAGCAGGGCAATGCTGCTGCATGAGAATCAGTCATTGTAGTACGTTCATTACTATGGAGAAAAATAGGAGAAATATCTCACTCGAGAAAGAGCACGCTCGAATATATGCATATGTTATTTTCTGTATTTCTATATGTATATACTGTATGTATACACACACACACACACACCTACACACACACACACACCTACACACACACACACACCTACACACACACCACACACACCCACACCCATACCCACACCCACCCACACCACTCACACACACACACCCACACACCCACACACCCACACACACACACACACACACACACACACACACACACACACACACACACACACACACACACACACACACACACACACACACACACACACATATCCACCCCACCCCCTCCACACACACACACATAAACACATGCAGATTTTTGTCTGTGAGTACATATGCGCATGTGTTATGTGTTATTTCTAGTGTTTGTTTTGTGTTAATTTTCTCAGCCCCCTGTCTGCAATGGCTTAATTTGTTAAATATTGCACTAATTTGTTCTAAATGAACCCTCCACCTTGGATTGCTTTTTTTTTTTTTTTCCTTTTTTTGAGATTCTTATAGTATTTTGGTGTACTTAGGTGAAATGAAAACCCAGAATTTTAAGTCCGTGTTCTTGGTTTTACTAAATTTTTGGGCATCTACTATTTTCAAATGGTCCAAGAAAGAAAGCCTTTAGTTTTCATTAAGCTTCCAGTGTATTGATATTCCTGTTCATGTTCATGGTTAAAACTATTGTGTTAACTATAGTGGTTTCTCTTGCTTCTTCCCTAAGATTCCCTGGTTGGCCCAAAGAGACTGGTGGTGCTTTAGCAGCCATGGGTGCGCACTTAGATCTCTCCGCTTTTTCTTCTTCTGAGGAACTGATGTCACTGGGACTGGATCGCCTGAAGTCAGCTCTCATGGCCCTGGGTTTAAAGTGTGGAGGAACTTTAGAGGAGAGAGCACAACGGCTCTTCATGACAAAGGGCAAGTCAGTGGAGGAGCTAGACCCCTCCCTCTTTGCCAAGTCCAAGCCTGGAAAGGTGACCAAAGGCAAGGAAACTGAGAAGATCAAAGAGCTTGCTGCTTTGGAAGCTCAAGTCTACCGACTGACAGAAATTCTCTCAGAACAGAGAAATGCAACCAAAGAAAATGTGCAGAGAAAACAGGCCAGACGGGATGGTGAAGAAGAGGAGGAGGAAGAGGCATCAGCCTCAGAATCTGAGGATGAAGCTGATGATGAGGTACCTTACAATCCAAAGAACCTTCCTCTTGGCTGGGATGGAAAACCCATTCCTTATTGGCTATATAAACTTCATGGTCTCAACATCAGCTACAACTGTGAAATCTGTGGTAATTTCACATACAAGGGTCCAAAAGCATTTCAGAGACACTTTGCTGAATGGAGGCATGCTCATGGCATGAGATGTTTAGGCATCCCAAACACAGCTCATTTTGCTAATGTTACTCAGATTGAAGATGCCCTCAAGCTTTGGGAGAAGTTGAAAGTTCAAAAGACATCGGAGAGATGGCAGAGTGAACAGGAAGAAGAATATGAAGACTCACAAGGAAATGTTGTTAATCGGAAGACCTTTGATGATCTCAAGAGACAGGGTCTGCTCTAGGAGAACAATCAGAAAGGTTTTAAATATTGTAAACATTTTGGGCTTCTGACTTTTGTTACCAATGGTTATAAAGAATATAAATTTACATGTATCCTACATGAAACTGCTGCATACAAATATGTATGATGCTATAATATGTATTTAATGCATATTCTTACTTTGTGCAAAAAATAAAGTGTGAATAAAAAGTTTGTGTTTATATAAATGTTGAATTTTAAGTTATGTTTTGTATTAATATACATGACTATGTCTTCAATAAATGCTGGGTTTTGCTATTATTTCCTTACATTCTTTTCATCATTTTTGTGACTTTTTTTATATTTGTTTTTAAGATTTTGTTTTGCTTCTCTTTTTCTTGAGTTCAATCTGATGAAGATAACATGCTAAACATTTATATATAATCCTTAAACCTGTAGAAACAAACAACACTTCCATTGGATCCACCTTGAGTTTCATCAGCCATCATGAATAATGGCTGCCAATTTTCATGTGACACACAAACCAAAAGATCTTTGTGGTGTCTTTGGTGGGAAATTGTACAGAAACTAAACTATTTTTTGTATTAAACATTGTAATATGGTAACACCCCTAGATGCTATACAGACTATCAATCTATGTGCTGGCTTACAAATTTTGTATTAGGTGAAATATATATATATATATATATATATACATGTACGTATATACATGTACGTATATACATGTACGTATATACATGTACGTATATACATGTACGTATATACATGTACGTATATACATGTACGTATATACATGTACGTATATACATGTACGTATATACATGTACGTATATACATGTACGTATATACATGTACGTATATACATGTACGTATATACATGTACGTATATACATGTACGTATATACATGTACGTATATACATGTACGTATATACATGTACGTATATACATGTACGTATATACATGTACGTATATACATGTACGTATATACATGTACGTATATACATGTACGTATATACATGTACGTATATACATGTACGTATATACATGTACGTATATACATGTACGTATATACATGTACGTATATACATGTACGTATATACATGTACGTATATACATGTACGTATATACATGTACGTATATACATGTACGTATATACATGTACGTATATACATGTACGTATATACATGTACGTATATACATGTACGTATATACATGTACGTATATACATGTACGTATATACATGTACGTATATACATGTACGTATATACATGTACGTATATACATGTACGTATATACATGTACGTATATNTATATATATACATAAACGACTCTTTTTTCGCTCACAACAAGTGTCTTTGGCAAGAGGCGAGAGAGCCAGGTCGCATTTCCACTTGCAAAAGGAAGTTGTCTGGACGAGCAATGATATCACTCTTTCAGTCCTTTGTATTCCGTTTCATGCACGGTGTCACGTCTCCTGAAACTCCAGCTGATATCCAAGAGAAAACATGAAGGAACAAAGTTGTTTTTTCCTTGTGTGATGGCAAAGTTCTTATTTCCGGATATTAGCTGCCATATAGAGGGTTGGATATCTAGAAGGTTATTAAGATGTCTTGATATTTCTACTTTATTTATAGTTTAAATTTAGTGAGTAAAGTAAATTAGAAGAAAAAAAAATCCATGTATAAACATATGAATGATTGCATAATTCACATCTGCCTGAAAATATTTCAGCATTTTCAGAATAAAAATGTAGCCTCACAGATGATTACAGAAATAAAAAACATATAAATGGAAACGTAATGAAATATAAACTGAGAATATTATATAGCATGGTATACGAGCAACAAGAACTGTGCAGGAAATACTATCGCACGACCCTGATCATGCCACTCGTGCGGAAGGTGGCAAGGTTTAGTGGAAAGGAAGTGACAGACGCGTCCTCTTCGGGTCCTTCCCGCGCACCTTTCCACATGACTCATCTCTTCATTTAGCGTCCACTCGACCACGGTTTCTTACCCTCTCTCTCTCTCTCTCTCTTTCTTTCTCTCTCACGCTCTCTCTCTCTCTCTCTCTCTCACGCTCTCTCTCTCTCTCTCTCTCTCTCTCTCTCTCTCTCTCTCTCTCTCTCTCTTCCTTTCTTTCTC
>BOPN01002885.1:136126-138626 GCA_017312705.2 Penaeus japonicus | reverse complement strand
TTGTCTTGTTTATTTCAACACAAGGGAGTTGAAATCCACGGAAACAAACTTTAAGTGATATTCTTTGTGTATGTGTGTATACATATGTATGAAAAAAAAAAATATATATATATGTATATGTATATATATATATATATATATATATATATATATATATATATATATATATATATATTATATACATATATATACAATCTTTCTCAATATCTCCCTATCTCTTTCTCTTTCTCTCTCCTTCTCTCGTAGAGACTGACTGTTGCCAGCATTGTGGCATGGAAAGGGCCTGATCTCATGAATATTTCACTCACTCACATGGCTCCTTACACTGAATACAAAATGTTTTCTCCGGTGATGGTTTTCGCTGTCTTACAGAATGTAAAATAGCAAAATTCCAAGCAAAGGATAGATTGATAAAATGTTTAACAATTACAAATAGTTGTATTGTTTCTTTTGTAATGCCCCCCCGGTGTCCACCAACTTTGATACGATCTGCACTGAAATTCTCATTTATGCACCATATGTGACCAAAAACATGAGCCTCACAAAGGGCCCCCATGCCTACTACGTAGGATCACAGCTCTTATATAAGGAGAACAGGAGATTCCTCTTGCTACGGGTTTATCATGTTCAGTAAATCCTTTGGAGAACACTTCACATATGCAGTATTTGTTGGTATGGAAAGCGCCATGTGCACTGGGCAAGTTAATTAATACTGTAGTACTGTAGGGATCGTTATTACGTTGTTAGGAAATCATGTTCACTTCTGTACATTATAACGCCTGGAGAACATGACTGTCCTGAATGTATCCCATAAAATTTAACGGCTCTGTGAGTCCATGGGTGCGTTATAAGTCTACCGATAGCGTGTTAACAGATTATGAATATCTACTCTAGATGGAATGTAGAAGGGAAAGGGCTTTGGGGAAGAGGCATCTTTATAATACTTTCATAAATGTGCGCGTAAATTTAGTTTTTTTTTTTTTTTCTTTTTTTTTTTGCAAGCATACGTAGCGTGCTTATCGGCGCTGATGCGTCGATTTTCATCTTGCGAAAGAGTTTTCATGTATATTTAGAGAGCAGTTGTTATACACACGCACACACCCACACACACAGAGACACACACAAACACATGCACACACACACACACACATAGACACACACACACGCACACATACACACGCACACACACACACAAACGTATGCACACACACGCGCAATATATATATATATATATATATATATATATATATATATATATATATATATATATATATATATATATATATATATACATATATATATACATATATATATATATATATATATATATATATATATATATATATATATATATATATATATATATATATACCTATATACTCTTAGCAGAACAGTGATAGCGAGGTTTTACAGACAATTCCCGTGGGCACTCGGTAAAATTTGTATCATTATATTAAATGCGTTACTGCATTCTACCATCTTTCTTACACAGATATAATCTCGGTAACCTGATTTGTGACTTAAATTTCTAATTCATTCTTGCCGAGTGCCCACCTTGCTATCACTGCTCTGCTAAGAGTATATAGGTAACTTACATGATGGATGTAAGGCATCTGGATAGACAATTCTTTTAGTGGGTCGTGTAGTCTGTTGGTTAGAAGCCGGGATTGTCTCTCTGACAACCCAGGATCGAGCCTCGGTCAGGGAGGTAAAATTTGTATTTCTATATTAATTGCGTTACTGCATTCTGCCATCTTTCTCACATAGATATAACCTCGGTAACCTGATTTGTGACTTTAATTTCTAATTCATTCCTGCCAAGTACCCACAGGAATTGTCTGTAAAACCTCACTATCACTGCTCTGCTAAGAATATATAGGTAACTTCCATGATGAATGTAAGGCATCTGGTTGGACAATTATTTTAGTTGGTCGTGTAGTCTGTTGGTTAGAAGTCGGGATCGAGTGTTAGTCAGGGAGGTAAAATTTGTATATAAAAATAAATAAATATATCTATCTATGTATCTATCTATCTATCTATATCTATATATATATGTGTGTGTGTGTGTGTGTATGTATATATATATATATATATATATATATATATATATATATGTATATATATATATATATATATATATATATATATATGTGTGTGTGTGTGTGTGTGTGTGTGTGTGTGTGTGTGTGTGTGTTTGTACGTATACATTATATAGATGGATATATAACTATTCTCAATATAGAGTGTGTTTACCGTATGTATATACATACTTACAGTCTGACTTGTCTTTTTTTACATAATGATGTTAAAAATTACCGATCGTGTGCAGACGGGAGGTAAAATCTCAGGAGAAAAGCCACTTAACAGGCGCCTAAGTTAGTCCTCTCAGCATATCATCAGGCAGTACTTGTCATATTCTATTTACAAAGCCATACATAGTATTCCTTACAAACATCGAATATATATGATATGTAGAGAGCTGTGTGCTGTCATTAGTAAC
>BOPN01002885.1:56399-57472 GCA_017312705.2 Penaeus japonicus | reverse complement strand
CGTGCAAAGCAACATGCTTATATATACATATAGACATATACGTATAGCATAAGTCTATCAACGTACAAATTAATCAGGAAACAGGAGGAAGTTTGATCTCCGCTGGCTCTCCGCAAAGAAACCAGCCAAAGGCAAACATTTCTCTCGAAAAACCGAGATTCCTTTGGCGAGGGAATGCTGATAATTGGTGCTCACACGCTCAAATGGTTCATTAAAGGAAGATTCCTCTTTGGTCTGAGATGAAGAAAGATTTCCGGCTTGGTTTCGGTCGCCATCACTTAAGTATTTTTTCTTTCTTTCAAGCGATATGTTCTGGAAGGATTTTTTTTTTTTTTTTTTTTTTTTAATAAATGAGAAGATTAATATATTCACATGACTTTTATTGAAATTTAATTTGAATGTCTTGGTTAAACAGGTACACGAAGACACATGTGTGTATGTCCGGTTTGTGTATGTGTGTGTGTGTGTGTGTGTGAGTGTGTGTGTGTGTGTGTGAGCAGGTAGACATTTGTTTGAGTCGGTAAAAAGAGGTATTGAGATTCTTACTCAACGAGTGATGTAGAATTTGAAAAAGCTAAATTCTCTTGATAAACGATCTTATGTTGCATAATAAGTTGAAATGTTAAGTTCCTCGAGTGTCCTTCTGGCTACAACGGAAAAATGTGCATTCATTTCCATGTTCTTCAAATACTAAGAAAATGTTAAAGCTACTGATTGCCTTTTTTTTTGTGTGTGTGTGTTTGAAATTAATGACCATTTACTTTTCCGAAAGGAAGTGTTGTGCATTGTTTATTTATTTGAGTTTACCTGAACTGAATGATACGTATAAAAAATATTTTTTCAAAGTAATCTTTCATCAAAGTAAATATGTTATCAGTAATTTAAACCCACACTGAATATCTTACAGTGCACATCATAAACATTTCCCTATAAATAATATCAAAACTCTATGAACGACCAGACGATTACACATTATGATATCAAAATGTGTCTCGTCATTATTTTCGCGAGAAGGAGTTGCAATTGAAAAGGGATTCAATATTGCAATTCACTTTCGAAGACTTAGAATGTAG
>BOPN01002884.1:177500-178791 GCA_017312705.2 Penaeus japonicus | reverse complement strand
ATCCTTTAAGCAGTGACAGAGCTTCCGTGAATTCCTCCACAGATGGAATCTGACTTAACTTGAAGAAAACTTCAGTTTCCTCATTAAAACTTTGTCAGGTAGCTTATTCCGTCTTTTTTTTTTTTTCTTCTTCTTCTTCTTCTTCTTCTCCTTCTTCTTCTTCTTCTTTTCTTCTTCTCTCCCGTTTTCATGGACAGCTCGTAGCCTGGGTAGAATTATCGATGTCCACTAATTTCAGAGTCAACTCATGATCCATCCATCCTAGATTCGCTTAAAGTGTAGTGCCAGTGACCCGAAAATCTGTGTCCACAGTATGTGTCTCTACCTTGCTGACTTTTAGTGCCAGGGCCACAAACGGAGAAATACTTGTGCATCCGCCTCCTCGAGGGTGCAAAGTGATACACACACTCTGCCGACAGATAACGGTGTTACCTAATACACAAATGACGTCCTTGACCTATTGGATTGACTATTTCATCAAATTATAATGTTTACGTGTGTGCTTTCATGTAGTCGTGTTCAGCGACCAACTCCACATCCCACTTTGAGCTTCGTCACAAAACGCTTTTGTTCGTAAATGCCAGACTTGTTCCCGATTAATTAGTGCCTAATGGAAGGCTCTGCTTTCCCGTCCTCGGTGTTCCAAGAACGACTCAAAGATTCAAATGATCTAATAAACTGCCCGCCGATACGAGGGTTTTTCACACTGTGAGGCAACTTTCGGGATAGGGATAGGAATTATGGAGAGAGAGAGAGGGAGGGGGGAGGGGGGGAAGAGAGAAAGAGAGAGAAAGAGAGAGAGAGAGAGAGAGAGAGAGAGAGATTGGTGCGTAGGCAGGTAGGAGTGGAGAGAGATGGAGAGAGTTATAATGATGGCGATTGCAATAATGAACTCTTTGTTTTAATAATGATAAAGATAATGATGATATCGATAATGGTAATATCTATAGTCATATTAACCATTGCAATTATTATAATCATAATCATATCAACAATATCGATGCTATGATGATAATCATCCTGATGAACAGAAGCAATAGTTCCATCATTAAGACAATAATGAGGAAACTAATAATGATTTTTATTACTATTTTTAATATTACTGTCTGTATCGTTGTCATTAGTGCCATTCTTATTATCATCTTCATCATCTTCATCATTATCATTATCATCACATCATCATCATTATCATCATCATCATCATTACCATCATCATCATGACCATTAGTTACACCATTATCATCATTATCGTTGTAATCCTTATCAACATTGTTGCTAAACTATCTCACCC
>BOPN01002884.1:160000-165000 GCA_017312705.2 Penaeus japonicus | reverse complement strand
CACTGATTTCGAGGCTTCGGACACTCTTGCGCCAGGATTAAACACAGGTCAGGTTTCCCGACAGGAATTCATCTTCTTCTTTTTCTTGAGTAGCTTGTAGCTTTCTCAGATTTATGGTTGGAACGCGGGGAAACTACTAGACTCTCCGATAGCAAATACCGGGCATAGTTATATAGAAATAGGACTCGATCGCCGAGGAGCAACCTGTCTGTTGTGGTAGTATTTATTTGGAGTTCTGATAGGGAGGCGGGCAAGGTCAGAGGAGTAGCCTCACTTTTCAGTTTCTTTTATCAAACAAGATTATTCTTCATTTCCATAATTTTCAGATCAGATTTTCAATTCACTGTCGGTATAGATTTTTCTCATGTGCTTTCTAGTTTGTTTGTTTGTTTTTTATTTCCTTTCTTGACTCCCATCTATCTGTTCACTTATCAATGTCCTTTCGCCAAAACCCGTTCCCTGTACTTCCTATGCCACCCGTCATCGTCTCTCCACTGATTAGTTTTCCCAAGCTATGCCTTGTCTTTCTCTACTTTGTCTTCTTGGTCGATTTTTTTTCTCTAATCAGAGGGAGAGAGATCAAATCTGCACTCAACCTACCAGTTAATTTGCTGCGAAGTGTCTGTTTTTAGACTTGCTCAATATTCCCTACCTTTAACACCACTCTGCCATTTTTACCTTCTGTGATAGGTTCATCTCTTCGTAACATCACGGAGCACTTCCTTGGTGGACAGAGGGAACTGTGCTATGAGCAGGGTCGGGTAAACAACAAGGCAAATCCAGGTAAAGAACCTACTTGCTTTCGCCACACCACTTGTTTTCTATTAACAGCTATAGTGTCAGTATGATATCTATGAGCCATCCAACGTTCCCCCGTTTTCATAAAGGATCCTCCCCCCCCTCTAAGACCAGCGTGTGAGTGCCAGGTGACCTCTGGAGTGATCGGACCAGCCAGCCAAGCTCCAGACTCGGCGATGATAGTGCAGAAATACGGGTAACAATCGCTACGCGGTCTAATCATCCGATTGGCATATATTTTAATGTTTACACAAAGGCTGATAACATATTTGTAGAGAAAAACAAAACTCGTGGGAAAAAATATTACCTTAATCTGCATTATTGCGTGTAATACACACACATACACACACACATACATATACATAGATACACACACACACACATACACACACACACACACTCACACACACAAATATATATATATATATATATATATATATATATATATATATATATATATATATATATATATATGTATATATACATATATATATACTTTGAAGTATAATAAACAGAAAATTTTTAACTTCCTGTTGTTGGCTTGCTCCGTGTGTGTATTTGGTGGATAGTAGAGAATCGTGTTCTTTTCTCTCACATCAAAAAACAGACATTTATCAATATTCATCCGTGATATTTGATCCCAGTATCGACAGTGGAGAGTGATTTCAAACGAGTATTGGTTTTATTTACGCTCTTTGACATCTCTCTCTCTCTTTCTCTCTTTCTCTCTCTATCTATTTACCTATCTATCTATCCATCTATTTATCTATTCATCTATCTATCTATCTACCTCTATTTACACACACACAACAAATAAATCTAAGGATAAACTAGAGAGATAGATAGAAATAGCAATACAATCTAAACAGAAATAGGTAAACAAACAAAATATTTATGGAATTCTTTCAAACCATTTAAACAAAAACGAAGAAAAGAAACAAAAGAAAGAAAGGCAGAAAAAAAACATATACAATAAGTTTTAACAACTTTTCATTCTCGAAAACAATATCTCTGCAACGGTTGTCTGTGATTTATTGATAAATTCTAAAAGCATAAATATTCCTTTGACTAAAAGAGCGTATCTCTTGGTGATTTCAGAGCTATATCGCACGTGCAGGATGGGTGAGCGTAAGGGGCGGTGGCAGGGGCTGAAGTAAGGAAATTCACTGTAAGGAAGAAAATGCGCAGTTTTTGAATGGCATCATTTCAATAATAGGTTCAATAACAGAGAGACAGGAAGGGAGAGAGAGAAAGAGAGAGAGAGAGAGAGAGAGAGAGGGAGAGAGAGAGAGAAAGAGTGAGAGAGAGAGAGGGAGAGAGAGATAGAGATAGATAGATATATAGAGAGAGATGCAAAAATATGCAGCCAGATAAATAAATATATAGATAAAGATATATGTTGAGCGAGATAAATAGGTAGACAAATATAAAGATAGACAGATAATCATATAACTATAAATATATAGAGATATAGGCGGATAGAGAGAGAGAGAGAGAAAGGGTGGATAAAGAAAAGAAAGAGAGGTAGGGGAGGATGTAAAACAATAGAAAGAAAGAAAAAGAGATAGAGAACAAGACAAAGGAGAAAACCAATAAAAGAAGGGGAAAGCGTGCTACCAAGCGTGGAATCCGGATATTCTTTGCGACGAAAACAAAAACAAAAACAGGGAATGAAAAGAAGGGGAAAGAGGAGAGAGAGGAAAAAAAGAGAAGGAAAGAAGAAGAGAAAGAAGGTCTTTTCCTGGAATGCAGCATTCAAGTTCTGTGGTATGTGTGTAAAGTGGAATCTAATTCATGCATACCTGATAGATCTGACCAGGTTTAACATTACCTTAACTTACGTAACTTACCTCCCTCTATCTATCTAACCTATCTCTTAAATGTATGTCAGAAATAGTTTTGCTTCATTTCCTATCAGCTATCTTTTTGTACATTTTATTGTTGTAAAACAATTAGCTGTGTTATAATAAGATACGCAAACTCATTTAAAAAGTGCTTTAAGCAGATTAATCCACTCTCTAAATAGATCATCAAATAAATCATACGAGTCTATATATACCTGATTGCATTCTTATCTAACATTTATACATCCCGCCATCTAGTCATTGGTCTTGCCCTTGGTCTTATTGTGTCGTGTATTTCCCATTCTGTTGTTTTCTTTGTCCACCTGTTGTCCTGTCTTCGATACATATGTACAGCCCACTGCCACTTATTCTTCTTAATGCTCTTGAGTATATCCTCTACCTTTGTTTGTTGCCTGATCCATGTGGCTCTTTTCTTGTCTCTTATGCTAGCTCCTAGCATGAGCCTTTCCATTACTCTTTGGGCGCTTACTAATTTCCTCTCAAGTGCCTTGGTCGTAGTCCATGTCTCTGATCCATATGTCATGACGGGGAGGACACATTGGTCAAAAATCTTTCTCTTTAGACATAGTGGCATACGACCTTGTAATATATTACTATGTGTACCGAAGACACTCCAACCTAGCCTGATTCGCCGTTTTATCTCGGCATTGAAAGATGTACTTGTCTTAATAAGTTGACCTAGGTATACATACTCGTTCATTGCCTCTAGTACCTCGCCCTGTAGTTCTATTTGAATTACTGGGGTTCGAACTGTCGAACATGAATTTAGTCTTTTTCATGTTCATTATATATATATATATATATTATATATATATATATATATATATATATATATATATATATATATATTTATATATATATATATATATATATATATATATATATATATATATATATTGTGTGTGTGTATGTATGTATGTATATATATACATATATGTGTGTTTATATTTATATATATAAATATATATATATATACATACATATTTATTTATATATATACATATATATTTATTTATACATATATATACATATGTATATGTATATATATATATATATATATATATATATATATATATATATATATATTTATATATATATACATATACACACATATATATATGTGTGTGTGTGCATATATAAATTAGTATTTACACAAAGGACATAACTACATAACAGACCATATTATACAGCATAGGTTGATATTTTCAGGAAGAAGAGTTTAGAAGATGGATATAGAATGAAACGTCTTAAGGAAAGAAGCAGTTTATGCATACTACTTTGGGGACTCTGTAGCAATAAGAGGGATAGTCGGACGGTCGACTGTCGCCTGACTCAGCACATAAGGCGGAAGCTGATCAGTCTGCCGAGGCTGCTTCAGTCAGACTTGACGATATCGACGACGGAATACACAATTGTGGTTGATAGCCTCCTGTGGATCTCACAAAGAGGATAGATCTTAATCGTTCTTTGCATAATATGGTTGACCGGAAGAGTAGGCATTCCATATCTCTTTTGAGAAGCTTCTTAGAATAGTTGTTTGTATAACTCCACCTGGGATTGTTTACAGATCACAAAAAATCAACCAAACTATTATCGGCTGAAGAAATTTGGGTGTGAGGACAAAGACCTATTTCGACGTATAAGATATGTAATCTCTTTGGTCTTTATTCTGTTGTAGTTAAGCTCCCCGAGACTACTGTCTATATTGATTATTCAGCTCCTTCTGAACTGGTGCCGGGGACAAGAACTCTCAAATCTTCCACAACGGTAATCGGTTGTTCTATGATATTTTGCAACAGCTTGTCCTTAACACAGGGAGAATTTTAGCTTATCATGAATAAGTTCCAGGTTTAAAGACGCATAGGCAACTCAGGAACAACTAGTGTCTCCCGCGTGACTGAACTTAATATGTAAGCGCCAATCCAAGGTTTAGACCACGAAGTTCCAATCGGCTGACACCCTCCCCCATCTGCGACTACGACCCTTGCTCACACGACCAACAATACAATCACGCCATGTGCTTTGCATGAGGCCGCATGTGCCGGGACCCAGAAGGAAGTTTATAAACTTACTGTTGTTTTTATTTTCACTATCATTGTTCGATGTATTCTTAGAGAATGCATGTGCTAATGATGGTAAAGGTAATTGTAGAAGTAATGATGCTAGCAGTAATAATAATAATAATTATGATAATAGTGATTGGTGATCATAGTCATCGTAACAAATATAATGAGTATAATGATTTTCATGATAATTAGAATGGAAATAATGAAGTGAACGCGAAGTAAATATATTTAGAATGAAAATGTTAACGATAACAGGTATTATGGTAATAGT
>BOPN01002884.1:122500-127500 GCA_017312705.2 Penaeus japonicus | reverse complement strand
CACTGTTGTCACTGCATTCACTGGTAGGGTTGCTGTGGTTGCTAGGGTTGCCGAATCGCCCTTTGCCATGGGCGGGGGCAGCCTTTAACCTGGCTGCCGTTGGGGTGTCAATCACCATAGGCGAGGGGCAGCTTTGACCCACTCTGCTAAGGGGCGTTTCCAAGGGAAGAGGAGTCAGTTCCCTGGGAAGCGGCACGATACCCTGAGTCCCCTTTCACTCTGGGGAGTAGACCTCGGGCTGACTGCTCGAGGAAGCCACGGGAAAGCCCCTCGGGTGGCCCCTACATTTCCCTCTGGCTGTGCGGGACCACGGCGGCTAGACTTACAGAGCGAGAGGTGGGGAGGGAGGGAGGGAGAGAGAGAGAGAGAGAGAGAGAGAGAGAGAGAGAGAGAGAGAGAGAGAGAGAGAGAGAGAGAGAGAGAGAGAGAGAGAGAAAGAAAGAGAGAGAGAGAGCGAGAGAGAGACGAGAGCATGAAAGAGAGGAGGGGGTGGGCCGGTGGGGGGTAGGAGTTAGAGAGTTGAGGATGAAGTCGTCGGAGGGGGGGGGGGGGTTAATGAAGGAGGATGAGAAGAGAAAGGGATTTTTGGAGTTGGGGAGTAATAAGAAGGAGTAGGGGGTGGGGGAAGGAGAGAGAGGGGGGAGGAAGAGGATGTAAAGGAGAGAGATAATCAAATTGATATGTTCTCAGAAAGGAGATCAGCTTAATGGATGCAAATCTCAAAAGTGGTAGGATTAGTGATAGGAATGACAATATTACTAATGTTTTAAGATATGATAAGATCCATATTGATAGAAATAATTATGATACAAACACTAGCAGAAATGGCATTAATGATGTTGATAATCATAGTCACAATCCCAATGACGTAACGATGATAATGATATCAATAACAAAGGTATTCACGGTAACAACAACAATCGAAATAATAAAAGAGAATATCCATGAAACTACTACTACTAATAAACTCACTAATCCCACCACGGCAAATATCATTCGACCAGAAATATTCATGAGCCTTTCGCTGTCCCCGCATTAATTGTTCATGCATACATAATCATTGGTAAATATTCTAGCGCTTTGATATTAATTTTCGGTGAAACGGAGCCCGAAACACTATGATTTGTAGGTCAATGACATGTTTACTCACTGCAAAACATAGCTTTGATACACCCAAGCACCCACTTCAATGTGACCCATTTTAGATATGTACATCCACGCGATTATATAAATTCAATCAAGTTACTTCCCTCAGTTTCCGATTTTCGCAGTTGTTATAACTATGAATTGATTTTCTCATCATTGTGATACAATAATTCTTACTATAGAATATTTATCTGTTCTGCCACTTCTACATGTTGGTCGCATTTTAGTATAATGTTATTTCTTCGATTTGATTCAATCATTAATTTCTATGTACACATTTAATGACGTATTCATATGGTAGAATTCTGCACTGTAGCATATTGTTTCATTCATTATGTGCTAGTTCGTGTCCGACATTTTGATGAATAATGATAATGATATTGTTAATGATGATAATGAAATGATAATAATGATGTTGATGATGATGATGATGACATGATCATCATCATGACGATGATGATGATGATGGTGATGACGATGACGATGGCGATGATAATAATGATAATAATATCAATAATGATAACAATAATAATAACAATAGTGATAATGATATCAATAATAATTAATATTGCTGTTTTTATCATTAGTAATAATAAAAAATTATAATGATCATTAATAATATTAAAAAATGATAATATAATTAATAAAAATGATAATTATAATAAGAAAAATAATGATTATGATGAGGATGATAATGATAATGACAACAATAATAATCATGAAAATGATAAAACGGTTAATGATATTAACAAAAAGTTGATAAAGATTGAAGTAACAGATAGACAACGAAACAAATAAGCAAAGGAAGACAAACCTAGATTCAGTCCCTCCGTCCATATGGGTCAGCATGACGTCGCATCCAAGCATTCTGCCTGCCCTGTGCACGATCAAAGGTTAGTTCTGATTACCGCAACTTTTAAGTGGTGGCACGCTTAATTGGCCGTAAAGAGCTGTCCACGTGGGCCTCAAAAAGTCGCAAATAGCCGCTTTAATATTTTCCTTCACTTTAACATGTGGTCTAACTCACCCCACCATTGATTTACTCACTCATTTAGTCTTTGTCTTAGTTCCTAAAGGTTATTTCTTTGAACTGTCATTATAACGTATTCATATACCTCAGACACTGCATATCAACAAACGAATACATTTCCTCGGACATTCAATAGTAATAATCGAATTCTTTTATTCATCATAGTATATTCACTCGTTCATTCATTAATCAAAAAGTAAACATTCCAGAAACTTTTATTTACTTTGAAATGAATCCACTTGTTTGTTGGGTGAAATAATCATATGATATAGGGCAAATTAGATCTAGTTATAAAGTGACCCACTTTGCCAGAATAAGCTAATCAAAGAAGGAAATCGGGGCAGTGTCATTATACGACTATTCAGATATATGTGGCATAGTGTGTGTAAACTTCTCTAAGGTAGGAAAAGATTCCAGAGTTGTTTTATCATTACTTAACCATGAATAGATTAAACTCAATGGGAATAAAAAAAGAAGTGAAAAGAGGTTATTGTGAAAGTTCTTTGATGGTAAAAAAAAAGATGCATGAATAATATAAGGATGAAAGCATAGCCAAAATAGATAATGATAATAGGAATATCATTACTGATTGAACAATGATTGCCATAATGAATGATGAGTAGTAATAAAGTTGGTATTAGTAATAATGATCATCATAAAGAATATAGTCATGAATTAATAAAGGTAATTGAGATGATGATGATCGTAATGATACTGATAATGATGATAATGAAAATGAAAATGAGCTTATCAAAGAATAATAATGAGGATGATAATGTCAATAATGAAGAACAATTATAATGATAATGTCAATAATGAAGAGCAATGGTAATGATAATGACAATTATACTACTAGTGATAATAACAATGATAATGGTAATAATGATGATAATGATAACAAAAAAATAATAACAATAATAATAATGATAACAAAAATTAATAACAATGATAACAATAAAAATAGTACCAATAATAATGAGAATAACAATGGTAATGATATTGATAATGATTATAAGAAACATAATGATGTAATGAGGATAGCATGATAGTACTATTAGTGATAACAATTAAAATAACATTGAATACCATGATGTTAATGATGATGATGGTGATGATAATAGTAATGATAATGATAAAACAATCATTATTATCATTATCATAACAAAAATGATAAAAAACGATCAACATAGTAATGGTAGTAGAAGGATAGTGATAGTAACAATAATGAGGATAATCATGATAATGATATCATTGATAATAATTTATACTGAAATTAGTAATGATAATAAGAATAACAATGGCAATACTGATGCTAGTGATAATGATGATGATAAAGATAATAATTGCCATCATAATGTGATAATGATAAAAATGATGATAATGATGAATGATAGAATTAATAAGAATAGTAATAATAATGATGATAACAATAAGGATTATGATAAAAAAATAATGATGTTACCATTATCATGATAGCAATGATAATAATAATGACGGTGGGGATGATGATGATGATAATGATGATGGTGATGATGGTGAGGAGGAGGAGGAGGAGAAGGAAGAGTAGGAGTAGGAGGAGGATATTAACGATGATAATATTAACGATGATAAAAATAAACACAGCAACAGTGACCATTATAGCAATGACAGAGATAACACCAGCCACAAAAAATACACATACCATTGGACTAAAAAGACGCCTCCTGGACGCATAACCTTCCCCGCCCAAACTTTTTTTCAACTTCTCTTCCTCCATTCTTCCGCTATTCTTCGTCGGAGATTTATTATTCATGTCTCCTCTTTTAAGTCTGTTCGCCTCGCCGTTAGTCTTTGAGGCAGGGAAGCCGTTCCGAGAATATAATACACACTCAAAGTTTTGCAGTTTTCTACAATGGCGACACCTGGAAGAGGGGCACATTTCTGCGTTTTTTTTTGTTTTTTTTTTTTTTTCTTAGATAGGGCACAGAGGTAAGAAGAGGGGGAAGAGCAAGATATAAGATGAGATTGGAGGAGCAGAGAGAAGAAAGAAAAAAAGAAGTGGGAAAAGTTATCAGTTTATGTTCTGTGGAACGGACGTGAAGAGGCACATTTCTGTATTTTCTTATTGACTTAGGTAGGAGAGGGAAAAGAAGGGTGGAGTGTTAAAGTTAAAAAAAAGGAAAATGGGAAAAGAAAAAGAAAAACATTGGAAAAGTTATCAGATATAACAACTCGATTTCTTAAACAGATTCTATTTGATTTGATTTCATGATCTTTTTTTCTTACTTTTTTGCCTGACCTTGTCCTTGGATAGAAAAGAGAGGGAACAGAGGGAAACTAAAACGAAAAGGGGATATAAAATGAAACGAATGGAAAGTTTGAGAGCAAAGAGGTGAGAGAGACAAACAGGCTAAAATAAAGATTGAAACCCAAGATAGGAAACAAAAAGATAACTGGAAAAGGTCGAAGGAGGAGGATATAGAAATATATTGAGAAATATGTTTACAGAGAAGAGCCGAAGGTATAAGGACAGAGCTTAATTGATCTGAGCTTTCTTAAACTATATATATATATATGTGTGTGTGTGTGTGTGTGTGTGACAGAGAGAGAGAAAGATAGTAGAATGTAGTAACGCATTTTAATATATAAATACAAATTTTACCTCCCTAACCGGGACTCGAACCCGAGCCGTAAGAGTGACATACCCGGCTGCTAATCTATTTTTTTGTGGGTCACGTGGTCTATTGGATTAGCAACCGGGTCTGTCCCTCTGACGGCTCGGGTTCGAGTCCCGGTCAGGGAGGTAAAATTTGTATTTATATATATATATATATATATGTGTGTG
>BOPN01002884.1:110000-112500 GCA_017312705.2 Penaeus japonicus | reverse complement strand
GATTACACAATAGTGATAATAATTATGATGATAATGGTAATAATGATAATGATAATGATGATGAAATAATTAAAATTATAATGATGATAGTATAATAAGGAATGCAATATTTTAATAAAAATCACGATTATTATCATAATTTTTACTATCATCATTATTAGCAATGTCATCTTTAAAATCATTATTTCATTAATATTATCATTATTACTGTTACTATTATCATTATTATCATTATAGCCATGATGATAATGATAATAATGATTATAGTAATGATAATGGCAATAATGAGGTGGTGGTAGCAACCATGATGATTGTAAAGATAACTATCATCAAGATTAGCTAGCGGCTTCTGGCAACTCCCTGCCGCTTACACCAAAGAGCTCTAAAAAGTTGATTCGGTCTGGCCTGGGAATTCTACGCTACATTTTATCTTATCACAACCCCCCTCCCCCCTCTTTCTCTCTCTCTCTCTCTCTCTCTCTCTCTCTCTCTCTCTCTCTCTCTCTCACACACACACTATCACTCTCACCCTCATTCTATCTGTCTGTGTCTCTCTCCCTCCCTCCTTCCCTCCCTCTGTCTATCCCTCCCTCTTTCTCTATCTATCAGTATGCCTCTATCTCTATCTCCATCTCTCTCTCTCTCTCTTTCGCTCTCTCTCTTCTCTCTCTCGCTTCTCTCTCTCTCTCTCTCTCTCTCTCTCTCTCTCTCTCTCTCTCTCTCTCTCTCTCTCTCTCTCTCTCTCTCTCTCTCTCTCTCTCTCTCTCTCTCTGTCTCTCTCTTCTAGATAGGAAGTCTTTACCAAGTATGTCTCTCCATTTCTGTCTATGTATTTGTATATCTATCTATCCTCTTTTTTTTTTCTTCTTCTTCTTCTTCTTTAATTCCTTTTTCGTCAAGTGAGATTTTTAGCGGCGTGGGTGCGGCTGCTGCAAAAAAAAGGCTGTAATAACACTGAACTTAACTACAGGACGCCAACATTCAGATTCTCAAAAATGAAAAGATAAATAGATAAAGTGTGATGAGGAATTGAGTTTTCTTTAATGTTCATCATTATCAACATTCTTACTTTTGTTATTATCAATATTATTAATATAATCATCATCATTATCCTTATTCTGATTAATGCCATTATTCATGTAAGCATTGCATCTCGGTCTGTTCTCCCCTATGTATTTTTCTCCTAGCCTTATTATCTCTCTCTCTCTCTCTCTCTCACTCTCTCTCTCTATCTCTCTCTCTCTCTCTCTCTCTCTCTCTCTCTCTCTCTCTCTCTCTCTCTCTCTCTCTCTCCCTCTCTCTCTCTCTCTCTCTCTCTCTCTCTCCCTCCCTCCCTCTTTCACTTTCCACCAAACGTAGCTCTCCTCCCTCCCTTCCTCCCCTTGCTGTTCCCTCCCTTACCTGCCTTTGCTCGCATCGTCTCAGTTGCTATTGTAATGGAGGAAGTTATAATATATTCATGGTCCGCGACGAAGAGGTCCTCCGGGTGTTTTCGGCGCGAGGTGTGCAGGGTAAGATTACGGATGGGGGGGGGGGGTAGGGGGTCAACTTAAAGAAAGGGGAAGAGGGTTGGGGGTTTAGGGGGAGGGGGCATTTGGTCGGAGTGGAAAGGGGCGGTATGAGGGGTTGGTGTAGGGGGCGGGGGGGAGGGGGGAGACGGTGATTTAAAAGGGTCAACTTCAAGAATAACTTGAAGGGAAATTGGAAAGAGGGGAGGGGCGGAATGGTCGTAGTTATAGGGGAGGGGAAATATGAAGTGTTGCGGAGGGGAAAGGGGCAACGTAGTGCGTAGTTGTCGAGGGGAAGCGGGTGGGGAAAGGCGTCCGTTTTGGGAGTTCTCATCTAAGAGGACGTGAGGGGAAACCAGAGACTGTGGTGAGGGGAAGAGGCCATTTTCAAGAGTGATGTCAGGGCTAGGGAAGAGGGGGGGGGGTAGTAAGAAAGTGTCACACCAATCTCAAGCAAGGGGACCCTCATGAACAAAAGGGTAATCTTCGTCATGCAATTATAATTATTATTATTTTTTTTTTTTTTTTCAAATGACAATGCAAGGATTAGGTGTTTATGCCTTAATCTGTACGGCGTCCATCTTTATATCTTAACCTGAGTTATGTAAATGTGTTAATATACTAACAGGTAAAAAGGTAGCTATACTTTGGAAAAAATACCAGTTGAAAGTTATAACCTGAGTTACGTAAACGTGTTAATAAACTGATAGGTAAAAAATAAAAGCTACAAACATAGTCTATGCTTTGATAACATTTTCCAGTCAGAAGTGCGGAGGGGAAATTGATTCAGGTATTTTTTGCTAATAAGCCGATGAAATGGTTACAGGTTTATTGCTATTATTTTCTGTAAAGGATTATCAAATACCAATAGAATATCATCATATTACAGATCCACGAGGCATATGATGCATTCAAACGAGAGGTGAATTGATAATTTAGGAATCACATTAGATACCTGTATTATATACCTGTAGGAGTGGGCATATATATGC
>BOPN01002884.1:87500-90000 GCA_017312705.2 Penaeus japonicus | reverse complement strand
AGAGCAGATTGCAGGAAAAATGATAGAGACGGATAGGATGTCCCCAAGAGAGCAATACAGACCCGGGATTGGGATAAGGCATGTGATGATAACACATGGCAGGATGGGATGTGAACGAAGCCAAGTGTAAATCTGGATGAAGCCTAAGGTACGGGGAGGATAAGTCGGTAAGAATGAGAAGGATATGTCGGTAAAAATGAAGAGGATAAGTCGGAATAAATATGAGATGATATGACAATGGAAAGATCGTGGCTGAGGAGTATCAACGGTATGACATAATGAAGGGATTAAACAAAGGATCAGTGACGTGAGCAAATTCCCATAAGGGCAGAGGCTAGGTTGAAAAAGGGCACTCCCTTAATTAAAGGGGCTATTTTCTCTTTCCTGAGTATGACAGAAGGGGAACTTTTGATATGGAGATTAGAGAAGGAAGGCTACAGACCCCCCCTCCCTTCCCTCCCTCCCACTCCCACTCCCTGTGCAAGGTTATCCCAATGATAGATAAGAAAGATACTGTACAAGTAAGGTCCATGCTATCAGTAAAATATACGGGGAACTGACCCTAACAGTCCTCCAGCATTTAATCAGATTGACACAGTTTCTTCGTTCTTACAAGACACTTGTGCCCCCCCCCCCCTTCCTTCCTCAGAAAGCTCATAGGACGCAGAAAAAAGTGGACGAGGAGGAAGAAGAAGCTGATGGTAAAGAAGAAGGAGAACAAGAAGTAGGTGTAATAATAGAAGAAAAAAAAGTAGAAGAAAAAAAGAAGAAGAAAAAAGAAAAGAAGATGATGGAGAAGAAGAGGAAGAGTAAGAAAAAGAAGATGATGAAGAAAAAGAAGAAGAAGAAGAAGAAGTAGTAGTGGTAGTAGTAGAAGAAGAAAGGAAAGGAGAATGAAGATGAAGGAGACGAAGTCGAAGGAGGAGATGAAGGAAGGAGAACAGAAAGGAGGAACAAGACAAATAAGAAGAAACAAACAGAGGGGAAATGAGAAGACGATAAAGAGGAAGACGAGTGATAAAGAGAAGAAAAATGTGAAAGGAAAACATCCTCTCCCGTCCCTCTGATGCAAATGCCTTCCTCTCGTGCATGAAGAAAATGGGGTCATGTGCTCATGGTGACACAGCATTATTCAACTCCTTCCTCTCTCCTCCTGGGATCGCCGCGGAACACACTTGGGATTAAATCTTCCGCCGTGCAGCCACCACGCATCCTTTGGTCAGAGTTCCTGAGAGGATCAGTAGGAAAGGATCAAAGACCTTTTGAACTGGATCGAAAGGATTTTTGGTTAATGCGTCTATAGAAACAAAAGGTCAAATGGTAATGCATAAGTAATCGAACTACACATATTGTGAGTGTGTTTCGATTAACTATCTCTGTGTCTCAGGATATGCATCTGTAATGAGGGCATTCAAGCACAACCTTTATGATCAAAGATATAGAACGAAACGATGAAACAGCAAGCATAATAAACAGAAGGCAATGCGTAGGGATTGGATCCTTTGTTTATATTTCATTTCGTTTTAGTAATCTATTCCTTCTCTCTTTCTTTTTTTCCCATGGGGGTGAGGAGGGGGCTGGCTGTCAACGAGAGGGCTTATTGATGGCTGTGACCCGTATCCAGCCTTGTGTCTCTCTCCTCTTTCTCTCACTGTTTCTCTCAATGCATACCTATATATTTTCCGTATGCTCGTTTATATCACTGTATGTCCGTTCCTTTTCGCGTCTGTCTCCCCTTTTCTCTGGCGGTCATTTTATCCTGCTCTCTCTCTCTCTCCCTCTCTCTCTCTCTCTCTCTCTCTCTCTCTCTCTCTCTCTCTCTCTCTCTCTCTCTCTCTCTCTCTCTCTCTCTCTCTCTCTCTCTCTCTCTCTCTCTCTCTCTCTCTCTCTCTCTCTCTCTCTCTCTCTCTCTCTCTCTCTCTCTCTCTCTCTCTCTCTCTCTCTCTCTCTCTCTCTCTCTCTCTCTCTCTCTCTCTCTCTCTCTCTCTCTCTCTCTCTCTCTCTCTCTCTCTCTCTCTCTCTCTCTCTCTCTCTCTCTCTCTCTCTCTCTCTCCGTCTCTCTCTCTCTCTCTCTCTCTCTCTCTCTCTCTCTCTCTCTCTCTCTCTCTCTCTCTCTCTCTCTCTCTCTCTCTCTCTCTCTCTCTCTCTCTCTCTCTCTCTCTCTCTCTCTCTCTCTCTCTCTCTCTCTCTCTCTCTCTCTCTCTCTCTCTCTCTCTCTCTCTCTCTCTCCGTCTCTCTCTCTCTCTCTCTCTCTCTCTCTCTCTCTCTCTCTCTCTCTCTCTCTCTCTCTCTCTCTCTCTCTCTCTCTCTCTCTCTCTCTCTCTCTCTCTCTCTCTCTCTCTCTCTCTCTCTCCCTCCCTCCGTCTCTCTCTCTCTCTCTCTCTCTCTCTCTCTCTCTCTCTCTCTCTCTCTCTCTCTCTCTCTCTCTCTCTCTCTCTCTCTCTCTCTCTCTCTCTCTCTCTCTCTCTCTTATTACTAGGATAATAGTATCCACATCCAC
>BOPN01002884.1:77500-80000 GCA_017312705.2 Penaeus japonicus | reverse complement strand
TGATACTGACAGTTATGATAACAATAATAATAAAAGTAAAAGTGATAACAATGATACTGATATCAGTAATGATAATGATAATAATCCCTATTACGGTAATAACAACAACAATAATAATTATAACAGTATTAATGATAATGGTGATAATTCCGATACTACTAATAATAATAATAATGATAATGATAATAATAATGATGATTATAATGATAATAATAATAATAATAATAATAATGATAATGATAATAATAATAATGATAATAATAATAATAATGATAATAATAATAATAATAATAATATAATAATAATAATAATAATAATAATGATAATGATAATAGTAATAACGATAAGATGAATTATAGAAATGAGAATAATAATTATAACAATATTGATAATAATTATATTGATAGGAATAATGATAATAACAGTATTAATGATAATAAAAATGAGAATAATGATGATAGTAATAATAATAATGATAATGATAATTATGAAAATTATAATGATAATAACGATAACAATGATAATAATAATAATAATAATAATAATAATAATAATAATAATAATAATAATAATAATGATAATAATAATAAGGAAAATAATAACGATAATAATCATCATTGTAATGAAAATAATAATGATGATGATGATGATAATAATAATGAAAATGATAACGGTAATGATAATAATACCAATACAACTAGCACCAATACTTGGCCTCCAGTATTCCATATACAGTCGCCCTCTGTCTCGCAGTCACTTAATGACTAGCTCTTTTATGTAACTGTAAATATGATTTGCTAATATTCTCATTTCGACGATTGTTGTTACTGTAACTAGTGTTACTCCTACTAATACTAGTTTTAAATCTGATGTGCAAACACTACTAGTGCCGATGCTGTTATTGCTGTTAGAACAATTACAACTGCAGCTACAACTACAACTTAATATATCCAGCTACTACTACTACTACTACTACTACAAAAATAATTAAAATTACTACATCCAACTTTTACTGCTATTACCACCACTAAGATCACTACATTTTAACTATAACAATTGCATCATCCAAAGCAAAATACGTGGCCTCCTCCCCCTTGCTAGTGCAACAGACACCCATGACTGAGCCAACTGCTAAGACTTAGACAGGCGTTCATATGAGAGTAAATCTTACGCAGGCTCGCATCTGCTCTCTCCCCTGTTTCATACGAGAGACAATTTCACTTATATTGGTCTGCTTCTCCCTTTCTCTCTTCCGTGTTCCGTTCCCTTTACCGGCGCCGGGAGCTTCATAACGCCACGGAGCTTTTCATATTTTTCAAATAATGTTTAATTTCGATTCTTGTCCTTCTCCGTCGTTCTGTAAGAAGACCGTCGCCTTTCTTTTTTATGTATTCTTTTAAGATAGTTTTTCGAGTATTCATACAATTTTGAGACCAGTTTTTTAAGTACATAGAGCCCACATGGGTCCATTTCTACGAAGAAAATCATACATGCTGCACAAGGTCCATTTTCTTCTATCTTTTAATTGCTTAAAGTTCAAGATTTTTCAAACTTCAAAACATGGCGTCTTTTTGTTACATGTGACAAACTTACAGGAAAGTAAAAGTCGCAAAAAGGAGGCTCTGTTGCGCACAAGATAATTTCGTAAATAAGAAAATGAGCCGTGATGTGTCTGTTTTGACGAATAACTGAATCCCAGAAATTTTCCCAAAGGAAAGTTTCGAGAAATTGGCTGCTAAAGTTTTCTTACAAGTGCACATAACCAGGACGGCGAAGTGAATCAAAATGCTATAGAAGGCATATTGGCCAGAGCTGCGGCTTCATTTTAGGCCAGCATGATGTTTCATAAAACACTAGACGGGCACAAGGGCCCCGCTGGCGGATATTCGGGTGTGTGCGTAACGACTAACGGCGTAAGCTGCCGGCGCTAGTATTGATGGCACGGCAGTGCGGCCAAAATTAACATAAAATGCATATGATTTATTAAGAATACATAGAGGCAAACTATATAGACAATATACAATACAATATGTAATATACAATATATATATATATATATATATATATATATATATATATAAACAATATATATACATATATATACATATATATACATATATATATATATATATATATATATATATGTATATATATATATACAATACATATATTATATATATGTATATATATATATATATATATATATATATATATACTATCATCATCAGCCTGTATCATTCCACTGCAGGCCTCTCTCAATCTTTTCCAGTCATTCCGGTCTTGTGTCCTCTGATTCCAGTTTCTCCTGCGAAATTCGCTATTTCATTCCACCATCTAGTCATTAGTCTTGCCCTTGGTCATATTGTGTCGTGTATTTCCCATTCTGTTGTTTTCTTTGTCCACCTGTTGTCATGTATCTGATATATATGTCCAGCCCACTGCCACTTTTTCTTCTTAATGCTCTTGAGTATATCCTCTACTTTTGTTTGTTGCCTGATCC
>BOPN01002884.1:57500-62500 GCA_017312705.2 Penaeus japonicus | reverse complement strand
ATCCGTTATAAAACATTTATACAGCAATGCATAAATCATCCCATCTCTATGACCATAAACAGACAGAAATTGCTTGTTTATTGCAGTCACAAAACGGTACATATTTATACGTTCACTGATGGACACCGATAAAAGAATTTAGGTATTGATAACGTTAAAATAGAATTAAACTGATACAGCTGTTGTTTGTGTCATTATAAATCTGTATGGATGTGTCCATATGAAGTATAAACGTTTATTCGCAGACCTAATATTGATATTTTACGTATTGTTAATAAGATAATAAATTCTAAACTCTTTCACACACACACAAACAAAAATAACGATACATAAAGCATAGTTCTCAGTGTAAGCGCTAGTTATTATGATGACAGTAATGCAGCGTGTTCACTAATTTACTTTAATTTACTAAGGCTGCGAAGAACCTCCCTAAATTCAGCCAAATGAAAAAATAAAATGAAGCAAAAGGTGAAAAAACATCCTTGTAAAGACAAGACTTGGAAATTATGTTTTGGAAAAATCCGAAAGATGTCCCACGCGGCAAGGCATTCCATACAGGGATGGAAGAACTTAAGTGGTAATAAGGCAATACCTTTTGATCTCGACGAGGTGTTTGGACCTCTTTCCCCCGTAATGAATCCCTTATACCACATAAACGAAGGTATTTCACCGTAATGAAGTTCAGGGGAGAAAATGGAGTTGTTATCAAGTAATCTGCAGGGTGTGGGCGAGAGACGCCGTCAACGATGAAGATGACTGTTTTGCTGTTTTAAGATTGCCTAAATAAGAATACTTGGGGTTTATAGTAATACTTGTCATGATTTTGTCATATATTACCCACCCATGCCCCCCCCCCCCCCCACACACACATAAACACACACACACACACACAGACACACACACACAAACGCACACACACACAAACACACACAAACACACACACACACACAAACACACACACAAACAAACACACACACAAACAAACACACATACGCGCGCGCGCGGGCATACACACACACACACACATATATATATATATACATACATATATATGAGAAGATGGTAGAATGCAGTAACGCATTTTTAATATATACATATATATATATACATATATACATATATATATATACATATATACATATATATACATACATATGTATATTTCAACAAAGAAATAATTGCACTGAGAAAAAACAGCCTATTGGGCTCTATGCACTCTATAAAAACTATACATTGGTAAAAATTGTAATAAGAGAACAAAGTAAATTCATATCTTTGCAGACTAATGTATTGATTCCTTAGTCAATCAAGGAAGAGTGAAAAATAGATTCCAGTATAATTTCCATATACGCATTTCTCAAATACAAAATAAAACTCATGATTGTGTTAGAGAAGTTGAAGTAGAAACATTAGATTTAGGAAATGGCGGGAGTCTGAGAAGATGGAGACCTTGGAAGGAGACAAGTTGGCTGAGACACGCAGCGAATTCCAAGGAGCTGGTCGCGTCGGGGTTAACTGAATCAACTCTCGCTCTCTTTCTCTCTTCTTTCTGTCTTTATATATGTATATATATATATATATATATATATATATATATATATATATATATATATGTGTGTGTGTGTGTGTGTGTGTGTGTGTGTGTGTGTGTGTGTGTGTGTATTTTTCTTCTTTTTTTTCTTTTTCTTCTATTTCTTATTTTATAACTGTCCATCTCTGCCTGGCTGTTATTCTCTTACATTCTCTTTCTTTCTCTCTCCGTGAGAGGTTTCTCACAATAGGGTTTCTCAGCAAAAGTCGGGTATCTCTTGATTCTTTATTCGAGATGACAGCGCCGAGCGAACCGGCAATATTTACTGTGGCGGCGGAGGCTGCTTCCACGTTTGCTGGGGGGAGGTCCGAGGAGCGAGGCGGCGGGTTCTCCACAGCTAGGTCACGCGAGGGTCAGGTCCGTGGAGCGAGGTCACGCGAGGGTGAGGCTCACGTAGCCGTCGAAGTGGAGGCGGCTCCGCTCCCCGGAGCGGGCAGACGGAGATGGCCGTGTCTGTGGCGAGCACTATGTCGAGAGAGAGGCTGGGGCAAGGCAGGTCATATTCATGCCATGACTTCACGGTCAGTTTCATAATAGATTTCTGGTCCGCTTTTCCTTCCTCCGCATGGACGCTACGCGGGCCGCCACGAAATGGCTAACGCATCGCCACGCCGCACCTGGAGTATGTCTCACACTCTCTCTCAACAAATATATGACTTTAAATCTTATCTATTAAAATCATAAAGTAAATATACTTATCACTATTATTAGCGTTAGTAGTAGTAGAAGTAATGTCATAATTATCATTATTGTTATACTCACCATCATCATCACCATCTTTATCATCATCACCACCATCAATCACCATCATCATCACCACCATCAATATCACCATCATCATCATCCCACCACCATCAATATCACCATCATCATCATAACCATCACCATCATCATCATAACCATCACCATCTTTATATCATCATCACCACCACCATCATCATCATCACCATCACCATCACCACCATCACCACTATCAACAACATTATCGTCATGCTTTCCGTATTACCCTCAGTAATAGTCATATCAGTGTTTTCCACAGTCATGTACCCATCTTTTTTTTACGAGAATATTCAAAACTTTTCGTCTCCTTAATTCCTTAACTTCCTCGTGCAATATTCATGTGTTATTCGGTGTCCTGATTCCATGTATCACACTTTTCCTCGACTCTTCATTATGCAGGAAGTTGCAAAGCTTCTGAAAAAAGGTTTCGCTGTAATTATCCCTCAGAAATTAATGTATTTTCATGGATGCTTACCATGGTTGAGTTGCGTGTCTTATTAATGTGTTATTAATGTTGTTGAAATTATTTTTGATATTGTTGTTATAACTACAGTGATATTGTTATCATTACTATTGTTGTTATAATTATTAAGGCTACGTTATTATCATTGTTGTATCTATATTAATGTTGTTATATTCATGACTTCTGTTATCGTTCTTATCATTATTTTCATTATCATTTTTTTTCATTATCGTCTTTATCACCATTATTATACTTGTTATTATTTTTATTGTCATTACTTTTATTATTATTTTCATATATTTATCATCATTATCATTACCATTCACATCGTTATCATCATCATTACTATGGTTTTGGTATTATTTGTTGCACTTTTATTAGTATTTGTTGTATCAGCATCATCATTATTATCATCATTATCTATATCACCATCATTATCTATATTATCATCACCTTTCTCATAACCGTAAACCCCATTCTATCACCACTAATATCATCATCATCATCATTATCATATCATCATCACCCTTATCCTTCTTATTCAATTATCCTCCTCCTCCTCATCTCCTCCTTCCCTCAGGGCCAACGGAGTGCTGTTGCTGAACGGCGCGCCACGAGGTCGGCGGCGGGAAGGGGACGACTCCGAGGTGCATCAGGTGGGAGTCGGCCGCGAGCACTGTTGCTGTTTACCTGTTCGTTAGTGTGTGTGGGCGGGGAGGTTATTTTCAGTTAGGTTCTCTCTTTCTTTACGGCTGTCTTTCTCTCACTCTCTCTCTCTTTCTCTTTCTCTCTCTCTTTCTCTTTCTCTTTCTCTTTCTCTTTCTCTTTCTCTTTCTCTTTCTCTTTCTCTTTCTCTTTCTCTTTCTCTTTATCTCTTTCTCTTTCTCTTTCTCTTTCTCTTTCTCTTTCTCTTTCTCTTTCTCTTTCTCTTTCTCTTTCTCTTTCTCTTTCTCTTTCTCTTTCTCTTTCTCTTTCTCTTTCTCTTTCTCTTTCTCTTTCTCTTTCTCTTTCTCTTTCTCTTTCTCTTTCTCTTTCTCTTTCTCTTTCTCTTTCTCTTTCTCTTTCTCTTTCTCTTTCTCTTTCTCTTTCTCTTTCTCTTTCTCTTTCTCTTTCTCTTTCTCTTTCTCTTTCTCTTTCTCTTTCTCTTTCTCTTTCTCTTTCTCTTTCTCTTATACAGTGTATATATATATACACACACACATATATATATATATATATATATATATATATATACAGTGTATATATATATACACACACACACACATATATATATATATATGTGTGTGTGTGTGTGTGTGTGTTTGCGAGTAGACAGATAGATAGATATAGATAGATATGTAAATGTATATACAGATATATATAGATATATATGTATATAAATATATATATATATATATATATATATATATATATATATATATATATACGTATAAAGTTATTCATTATTTATCTTTATTCATATAAATACACATACTATAATGGACAGCACCTGGCTTTGAGGTTTTGACTGACCGAGCCATGACACGTAATTACCTACCTTCATTCCTGTGAAATTGCTGTTGATGGTAATGCTGCAGGAGGGTGATGGGGGTGAGGATGGCGGTGGTGGTGAATCCTGGTGAATGTGATAATGATAGTGATAAGGGTGGAGGGGATAATGATGCTTTTCATAATCACCCAAAATATGCTAAAGGGAAGTATGATGCTCAAAATGATATAATAACCACACCAATTATTATGTTCGATCTAACTATGCAAAATAACAACTGTTGAAAATATCAATAATTCTAACAACAATTTAACCCCCCTCCCCCCCTCCCCTCCCTCTACTGCAGGTGGTGTCGATGCTGGTGGTCGTGGTGGTGCTGTTCGTGGTGTGCTGGGCGCCCATCCTGGTGGTGAACGTGCTCAAGGCCTACGCCGTCCTGCCCTCCTACAGCCCGACGCTCAAGCACGTGGTGGCGGCCGCCGAGCTGCTCTCCTACTGCAACAGGTCAGGACCTGCTGCTCGGCTTTGGCTTTTTCTTGTTTTGCGAGTTTGGAGAGACGCCCAGCGCCTCCGGTTAGTTTGTCAGATGTTTACTGTATTGTGAGCCATGGAAGAGGCCGAGCTGTTTTCTTTTTGACACACGTAATGAGAGTTTTTTCAGTTATTTGCTAAAAGAT
>BOPN01002884.1:45000-47500 GCA_017312705.2 Penaeus japonicus | reverse complement strand
CCTCCATCACCTTGCATATGCATCTGGTGAGAGAAATTAGTCTGTAATTTCCTGTTATAGCAACATCCTTAACAAGTTTAAGAATTAGAAAGACGAATGCTCTTCCCATTATCTTGGTACTATGCCCTCTTATAGCAATCTCATAGTGAATCTGCAATGCAAAGTCTATCTCCTGCATGAAAATGGTAAACTGTATGGACGTTTTTGCCTGGAGAGTGAAAAGCTGGTCAGTGTAACATACTCCAATAAAGACTTATATGGGTGTAGCCGACGCCTTTACAACATATGTATATTTTGTGAGGTTTGGACCACCTATCTTCAGAGCAAGTAAGAAACTGATACAATCGTTCGGAGTTCTTGTACACCTCGTCCCATACTCACACTAAAGGACAGAGTGTCTCTCCTAAGTGGTGAAGCTACCCAGTGAAGTCCCCGAGGAACATAAGTGGCCGAGAAAACTGTTCAAATGATTCATCCAAGTTGCCTTTGTTTTGGTTACCTAAGCCAAACCTATCCTTACTGCCTTCATCCGTAGTATCGTCTGAATGGGCTAGAAAGGTCTATCTTGAAATGCCAGGATATTCAGTGTGGGCTTAGGCTGATATCCTGCCTAAGGAATTAGTATTTTTCGTCAGGCGATGATCTCTTGCAGACATAGACCAACTTGGTTATATGAAGCTATCAGATGCTGCAGTGCCACCCACTTTCCATGGATTCCCTGAAAATTTAATTGCATCATGGTGTCAGTTCAAGGTGATCTGTTATTTAAGCTCTTTGGCAGCTTCTATGGTAAAGAACCTACCCCACATACACACACATGTTTTTCATTTGTCTGCGTCTTGGAACTGCCCTATAGATTTGGACCTGCTACCATAGGGGCCATATATATATATATATATATATATATATATATATATATATATATATATATATATATATATATATATATATATATATATTTATATGTATACACACACACACACACACACACACACACACACACACACACACACACATATATATGTAAGTATGTATGTATATATATATGTATATATATATGTATGTATATATACATATATATATATATAGTTTACATGGCTGACCAAGAGCGCCCACTCAACCACCTGTATGATCTCCGCGGATGACCTCACACCGCTTCGCTCTGATAGCGACGGATAAACTTGAAACTTGTGGGGCAAGACTTTTGAGTGTAGTCAAGATTCGGGTTTCGGTCTATTCAACTCTTGAAGGGGTTGAAGGGGGTAGCTAAGGGCGAGGGAGGGAGAACGACCTTAGACGAGGTAGTGGAAGTAGGTGGCGATGGCTGGTCGGTGGTGGGCGGACCGGGGTCGTGGTTGTGCCATTGAGATATCTGTTGTTATAAGTTGACCTGATTTATTGCCCTACGTATATATTATTACGTCACTCTTATTATATATGAAATGCCTGACTGAATGTGCTTATAGTGGATTATGCAATTTTTGTGATTTAGGTCTCCTGGTGATTTTTGTAAACACAACACATAAATAAATTGAAAATTGACTTTGAAACGTATTTTGTACTTGATAGGTTATATATCATGCTTTATTCCTGATAAACAAGTAATAAGGGAATAACAGAATGTGTGTGGGTGGGTGTGGGTATATATATGTGTGTGTGTGTGTGTCCATATATATATAATATACTGTGTATATATATATATATATATATATATATATATATATATATACATATATATATATGTACATATATGTCTTTATATGTGTGAGAGAGAGAGAGAGAGAGAGAGAGAGAGAGAGAGAGAAAGAGAGAGAGCACACACACACGCATGCTATATATCTATTTATAATTCCGGTCAACTGTTTGTTATCATCGGTCGCTCTTCCCTTTTCGCGTCTCCTTCGAGGGTCTCGGCTTAGGGCAGTTGTCCCCCGTGCTCATGTGAAGGGCGAGGGCGGTCAGGGGAGGGATTTCATTCGCCAATTTAATGAAGCTTCACGAGAGGGATATTGTCTAACCAAGCATGTAAATATAATCACTCATATAGAGATAGTGTCCACAATACGCACACACAAAGAAACAAACAAACACATAAAAGAGAGAGTGAGAGAGTGGGAGAGAGAGAGGGGGGGAAGGGAGAAAGAGAGAGAGAGAGAGAGAGAGATATGACCACGCAAGCATACCTCCAGAACATCACAAAACCCATACTACCCTTGCCCCACCTAACTTGACGTTCCCAACTGCCTAACTTGACGTGGTTGCTCATTTTCACGCAAGCCGAGTGTGGAGCAGCAGAGGTATGAGCAGCAGGGTGTCATACCCGCTCAATTATGGACACAAGTAAGTCACTTCATATCGTTGGATCTCCCCCACCCCACCCCACCCCCATCCCCCTCCCGAGCTTCAGCTGGCATGGACACTTTGTAAGTGTGTCAACATGTGATGTTTGGAATTTTCTCTTCATATTATCTTCATTATTCTCTTTATGATGATACTCATC
>BOPN01002884.1:30000-35000 GCA_017312705.2 Penaeus japonicus | reverse complement strand
TTAATATCTATTCCCTCAACCAAATATGATCTTGGTCTCAGATTTCCAGTTGGACTATACCTTATAATTTCAAATTTATTAGCACTGAATATAATATTGTTTTCCTTTGGCCAATTACAGATGGTATGTAGATCCTCATTTAGCTTGTCTTCCATATCCAATAAATTCATTGATATAGTTATCCTAGTATTATCTGCAAAAGATGTTACTCTTGCGTGTTTAATACCTTTGCCAATGTCACCAATCATAATTAGGAACAACAGAGGCACAGAACGGACCCCTGTGGCACTCCACTTAGCATGTTATGGAGAAAATTCCATTTATTTGTACCTTTTGCTTGCGCTTTGTTAGGAAATTTTGTATCCATCTTCCTCCTTTCCACTGATTCCAAGGTCCTTAATTTTTATAAATCAAAATTCCATGAAGTCGAAAGCTTTTGCGAAATCTAGGTACATTACAATAACTTTCTATTTTCAATCAGATCCCTTAAAGAGGGTGAGGGGGAGGGGGGGGAGGCTGTCTGCGCCTTTATGCTCATTCTCTCTTCTTCTTTTTCTCCATTTCTCTCTTTCTCACTAGTTCCATACACACACACACACATGTATATATATATATATATATATATATATATATATATATATATATATATATATATATATATATATATATATATATATATATATATATGTGTGTGTGTGTGTGTGTATATATATATATATATACGTGTGTGTGTGTGTGTGTGTGTGTGTGTGTGTGTATGTGTTCTCTCTCTCTCTCTCTCTCTCACACACACACACACACACACACACACACACACACACACACACACACACACACACACACACACACACACACACACACACACACACTCACACTCACATTCACACGCGCGCGAAGACCATTTTGGAAGATTAAATTGAAAGGTACAATTAGAATAAGATGTTGGTCAGAGATATACGCAGAACCATAGGAAGATATCCTAGCAGACCGAATAATAAGAATGTTCGAGAAATAATAATCATAAAAAAATAAAACGATTGACAGTGCCATTCTTAACTAATGAAGGCAGATGTAACTAAGAAAGCAAACCATAGAATATGCAACATATAATAACATTTGAGAGAAAATTTAGGCACAGAAGGCAGGGAAATCTTACCAAAAAAAAGGAAAATTCAATACTAAAAGGTCAGAAGGAAAAAAAATAATCTGGAGAGAGGCAGGCCAACAAGTGTACTTCCAAAACGAAAAACGGAAAGCCGAACAAGGATTAGCTGGGTAGAAATAGTAACAAGGAAGAAATTAATAATGCTATGATTGATCTAATATTCACAATAAATATATTCTCGAATTTTGTCCTCTATTGGGATAATTGATCATTTAGAGGTAATCATATAAAATTAAGGACGCTCTTGGAGGATATTCTAAATGAAGAAGATATAGACATGCAATAGTCAAAGTTTAGTGAGATCTATAATGAAAGTGTTTATATATATGTCCCGAAATTAAAGAGTGAAGTCGGGAAAGACCAAAAATGGTTCAACGAAAAGGAGAGCGAGAGAAAACAAACAGCTTTCATGAAAAGATTCAGGAGACTTATATCACTTCTGAGGGATTGAAAGTAGGGAGAAAGGATAATATTACTGTCATGAGAGGTACTACTACAGACTTCGAGAAGGAAATCATCAACAAATGTGCCAACCAACCATAGTTTTACGGCAATTACATGAATAGTCTAACCAAAAGTTAAGACCACATCATTGCATTACAATAAAGACACTATCTTCACTAAAGTAAAAAATATGTGCGAGATTCTGAAAAAAAAAATCCAACCGTTCTTCCTTAGAGATACCTTAATTAACCCAGAAAGCAGCTGTGTATACCGAGAACATTAACTCAAGACAAAGGAAAAACAGGATCTTCAATTGGGATCTACTAATTAGACGAAATGAAAGCGGAAGGAGCAGACGGTATTTCCAATTGGATTCTCTATCAGTCTATCATTACTCTATGTTTCAAAACTAAATGAGTAAAGGGAAGCTGCCAAACGTGTAGAAGGCGTCGAAGGTCACCTCCCTCTACAAGAGTGGGATAAGCAAAACCATTCTGAATTATAGAGAAGTATCTCTAACAAGTGCAATATATGAATTGCTGGATTCAGGGGGAGCAGATCATGTGTATCAAATCTCTGCTTTTACGATAGAGTTGCTGAGATATTGCAGCTGTGAGATGGTTGGGTATATTGTGTGTTCTTGGATTCCAAAAAGTGTCACATAATAGACTGATATGGAAATTGGAACAATAGGGTGGAGTTAAAGGAAAACTCCTTAAATGGATGAAGGACATTCTGTATGGAAGAAGAATAAGTATAATGAATTAGTCAGCACTCTAAATAGAGACAAGTAAAAAGCACCACAAGGGTAGGTATTGGCTCCAATTATGCTAATTATCTCAATTAATAATCTGGGTTCAAACTCAAGTTCAAAGTTATCTGAATATGTTCGCAGACGGTGCACAAAAAAATAAGGAAAGAATTTATGCCAAAGTCTCCAGGAAAACACAGCAAGCCTATTCAAACGGATTTGTAGTTGGAATATGGAATTTAACACCAATAAATACCATATAGTCATACACCAAATGCTAGGTATTCAGTTACGCCACAAAAAGAACACACACACACACACAGTTTTCCTTTCTATTAATTTCTCAATCTCTTCTGCCACTGGCGTTCTGTTTCTTTCTCACGAGCGCCAAACACCTGTAAATGAAATATGAATCTTGTTTACCTGTCAAACACAACGCGTAAATCTTTGGAATTCATCTATGTGTTCGCAGTGTGTTAGAGTTTGGGAGAAACAGGATCTACCAATAAGAAAACCATGTTGTCCGGGATTTATCTTGCGTCCTTGTTCTAAATATTGGACAATTTTTATTCTTAAAACCCTTTCATTTTTTTTTCTTATGTGAGATGTTAATGTCACTGGTCTATGTTTCTTTGCCTGGTCTTTGTTTCCACCTTTTTATATAGGGATTATGTTACCTTTCTTCAGTATATAGGGATAATCCCGATGTCGAAGAATTTCCTCCAAAGGGTTACCAATGGGTTTGTTATGGTTTCTTTGCATTTTCTTTTCAAGATTGCTGGAATTCCATCTGGTCCAGCTGCTGAATTTGTTGCAATATCTTTGATTGCCTCAAGGATATCTCTTTCATTGAAAATTATATCCGCGAGACACTCAATTTTGTTAGTAATCTTTAAATGTTGTTCAGGATCTGATATTTTTTTTATATTTTAGGAACTAAAACCTTTTTCATATTGGATTTTGAGTAATTGAGCCATTTCCTTTGAATCAGTTACCAAAGCACCATTATTCTCGAGAGGCTTGATTTCTGCTCTTCTCTTTAATTTGCTGTTTGCAGCAAGCAAAGTATTTTACATTGTTTTTTATTGCTTCAACTGCTCGTTTTTCTTCAACATTTTTTAAAAATCTGTCTTCTATTTCCTTAATCTCTGCTTTATTTTTTTCCTGTTTAACATGATCTGTTGCCACGTTCAGTTACTTTGTTCTATTCTTCTTGTTTCTCAATAGTACCTTACGATCTCTTGGTATAATATTCTTGTTTCTGTTCTTTTTCTGGGGCCCAATTCTTTTGCAAACATTCTTGCAAGCATTTTAGAACTTCTTCACCATATCGTCTCGTGCTAGTAGGACTGAAATATCTTTCAGTGATTTTAGACTATTTATCTTTCTGTATTTTCAATTTGTTCAAAGTTATTTCCGCAATATTGTGGCCTGAGCTTTATAGATTGATATGTTGTTTATATCCTCTCCTATTCAAAGGAAAACTTTTGTTTGGATATTGATTATTTGGTTGAGGTAAAAAATTGCTTCAAAATATAAAGCATTTTTACTTGTTGTTTCTCATCTCCAGTGGTATTTGCTCCCATTTTGAATTTCTTTGTTTCCCAATCAATAAAGGGGAAATTAAATATTATAATATTTTGGATTTCCTGTGTACTCATGATATAATGACTAATAATGTTTAATGCTTAACTGAGCAAAACTTCTGTCGTGCAAGGTCTGTATATAGCTATGTATAATTCTTTTATGTCTCTTGTCAATACCCTATGTAATTCCAGTGTTATTAGAATACTGTATTACAGGATCTCTTTTAGCTGCCATTTATATATATATATATATATATATATATATATATATATATATATATATATATATATATATATATACATATATATATATATATATATATATATATATATATATATATATACATATATATATATACATATATATATATACATATATATATATACATATATATATATACATATATATATATATACATATATATATACATATATATATATACATATATATATATATACATATATATATATATATACATATATATATATATATATACATATATATATATACATATATATATATATATATATACATATATATATATATATATATATATATATATATATATATATATATATATATATATATATTATATATATATAAAGCTACTACTCCTCTACTTTTGTTACTTCTGTTACTTCTGTCTTTCCTTGTTAGTTCATAGTTGTTGATTTCAATTTCTTCATTTCTAATGTCTTCTGAGAGTTATAACTGATTATCTGTTGATATTTGCCATGTCCTCTAGGTATATATATTTCTTTTTTACATAAACCTTGAATATCTAAAATCAGTGTCTAATATGCTGTTTCTTTGAATGTCTACATCATTATTTTTTGTTAGAATTCCCACTTTTTCTGCTTTTTATCTTTTTTCATACTATAGATCCAGTGTTATCCAAACTCCTTTTAGTTTTCCAATTTTCTTCAGATTCATAGTTTTCCCTATTAATTGCCATTTTTGTTCTTCATCTTATACTCTTATTGGCTTTGGCGTCAAAGCCTCCTTCAGATACCTGCCTTCTCTATATGCAGACTCAACTTTATTTCATTAGGT
>BOPN01002884.1:22500-25000 GCA_017312705.2 Penaeus japonicus | reverse complement strand
AACTGCTTCCTTCATTGAGGTTTTCTTATACTCTGCCACAGCTCGTTCTTCTTCTGTCTTTCCTGCATCAAACTGGTTGATTTCTTCCACGAGATGACTGCAAACAAACCATTTCCAATGAACATAATGAGTAAACTAATAGGAAATAAAATATGCATCAAACTTCATTCACATTGTAAAAAAAAAACAAATACTACAATGATAAAACAAAAATATACATGATAACCATATTCCTCCTGTGATCACACTAAAGAAATTTAAAAAAATGATACATCAGAATATGATGATAATAATGAGGACAATGATAATGATGATAATAATATAAGATGATGATGATGATGGTGATAATGATAATATAAATGATGATGATACCATAAATGATGATTATAATGATAATTTATATATGATGATAATATAAATGATGATGATAACAATAATAATGATAATTAGCTGTCATGTCCTATAAAACCCAAAAGACACTTCATCAAACCTCAAATTTGGCACAGTCATGGGGTCAAAAGCATCAGCCTTTAATGGGTCAAAACACACGCAAACCCGGCCTGTCTTGGGGTGGATGCAGAAAGGGGACTTGAGAAGATGGTTAAGTCCTTTGGTTACATGGATATCGAGACGTGGGTACACCAGCTGCAGGATGATCTCTGTCACTAAGTTTGGCTTGATGCCCTTCTTGAAGTCACTCTGCAGGAGGAAAGCTAGTATTAGTGGGCTGAAATTGGGACTAACTGGCTCAAAGAAAAATTGAATCAGTAAGAGCTTAATCCATTCATGCCAGGGCTTATATTAGCATAATGTCACTCTCGCCAGCTAGATAACAAGCTCATGTAGTGAATAAGTGCGAGATTTCTCCCAGTGCGATGATGTGCTACATCTCTATGATTATGTGCATATGTAACATTGTAAAATAAATGTTTTGAGGGAGAAATCATGACATGATAGGATGTCATTCAGAGGGAGCGAAATTTTACTATGACATGATAGGACGTCACCCAGTATGAATGGGTTAATTAATATATGGGAACACATGACTAATGATATGGGAACATAAATAAATTATCATTGTTTATACAATGATGATGTGGATGACTGTAATGACTGCATTGGTGATAACTATGAGGATCTCTTCTTGGGAACTATGACATTTCAACTCAGTAAAAAAAAATTACATTTTATTACATTTTAAAGTAAAACTGAAACTGCCTTCCACAAATAGCCAATATATCTAATCATGCAACTGATGAGCAACTAAACGAATCATTCATCTATTAAACAACTTCATCACATACTACCCACACACCCACCTTATTTATGGCCTTGCTGATCTCTGACTGTATGGTGTTCCAGCGCTGGTGGGAGTTACTACACTGTGACATCACCTTTTCCAGAGATTCTCTCAGCGACTGTTCTGGAATGAGAGCCAGGACTTTGCCCCACTGGTCGGGTGTGCCTAAGAGATCTTGGTCCTCAAGAATCAGCTCTTCAAAGTACTTCTTGGCTATCCCTTCTGCGCGTCTATGAAAGGAGGACCGAGGAAAGTTTGAAGACTGAGTGGCTTTTACTCTGATGGCTGTATTAGCAATGATTTTTATCATTATTGTTGTGAATGATTAAAAAATAAACAACAAAATTGGTCGATTATGTTACACTCAAGAGTAACATCATTTGCAGATGATACAAGAATAAGTACACCCATAGATATACAAGATAATGAAAACAAACTTAAGGAGGATCTACATACCAACTGTAAGTGGGCATATGATAATAATATGAAATTCAATGCAGATAAATTTGAAATCAGAAGATATAGTCCAACTGGAAATTTAAGAGCAAGATCATATTTTGTCGAAGGTGTGAAGATTGAGGAGAAAAAATAGTAAAAGATCTAGGACTCTATATGAGTAATGACATGAGTTTCAGTAACCATATAGAGCAGATTGTCAACAAAGGAAAAGTTGAGTGGATGGGTAATGAGGACTTTTAACACAAGAGACCCAAGAACACCTTTTACCACTATGGAAAACATTAGTGACCACTAGATTAGAATACCAGTGCCAAGTATGGAGCGCAAATCTTACAAAGGATATAATGTTGATAGAACAAGTCCAAAGAATCTTTACACGTAAGTTAGATAATTTGATGGGTCTAAACTATTGGGAAAGACTAAAAAAAAACTAAGACTGTAATCACTACAAAGGCGGAGAGAGAGATACTTCATTATATATGAGCGGAAAATTATTGAAAACTTAACACCAAATCCAAGACCTGTTGAAGGAGGGGGAATTCAGGTGAGACATTCCCCCAGGGAGGGAAGAACATGCTATTGCACTGGGATAAGTGCACAAACATGCCTGTTAACCCATTCACGCCGGGGCCATTCCGGCTTTGCGCAGTCGCAAATACCGGGGTTTTCAAACGCATAAGCCTAACGCCTCGAGATTCTCGGGTGCACAAGCCACAAGCCTGGGTTGCCCGCTCGCTCTAG
>BOPN01002884.1:15000-17500 GCA_017312705.2 Penaeus japonicus | reverse complement strand
AGAGAATAAATAAAATAAATAAGAGTGGGTCAACTTAATCAGCAAGCTGATAGAGTAAAGTGTCCCTCATTGGTAAAATCACTTCCATTCCCAAGATTTAACTTATGAAATTCTTGGGTATAAATAGAATCACAGTTATAATCAAAATGTGGCCCTGATTTGAATAGTCATTCTGGAAATGGAAACTATTCTTTTCCCCTCATTATTTGTCATTAACCCTTTCTGGACGAGTGGTACACTACTGTACCACGCATTCTGGAAACCCGTTCGCTGGGGACGCGATACGGCGTCGTTTATTTAACTGATTTAGGCCTATGCGTTCGAGAGCCCCGGCATTGTGACATGCAAGGCTGGAATGCCCCCCATCGTGAGATGGGTTAATTCTCTATATGATACCTTTAGATATTTTTAATACAGTCTTCTAACAAGGTTAGCATGCACATGGCATGCACACAGCACCAGTGCCAAGGGTTGCCGATCCCTGCTCTAGAAACTACTCAGAGTTTGGGTAGGATAATGGGAATTGATTGCCATCATCCTTGCCTAACTTAGTTATGTTTGCCCTGTTCTTATCTATAACTAGAAAGGGTTATAAATATATATACAATAATAATGATACATAAATAAATAAGTAAATAAGCTGAAGAAACGAACAAAATGTACATACCTCATCGTAATCTGTCATATCAATATCAAAAACAAGTTCCTTTTCGAGCGGTGTGAATACTGATACAGTGCGATGCTCTTTGGGTCTGAAAAAGAGAGATAAAACAGGGAAAGTCAATCCTTCCTTTCTTCATAATCAAAATAGAAGAACAAACTAAAAGGCTCTTTTTCACTTCACTGTATTCCTTTTTTATCATCATGACATCAATATGCTACTGTACAGATCTCTCCCCTTAACTTTTCAGCATTGCTGATGTTTGAACTTCCAGTTCTGATACTTCTACCCCTAACACACATCAACACAATTAATCCATTCACGCCGGGGCGGTTCCAGCTTTGTATGAGTGGCAATGCCAGGTTTTCGAGACGCATAAGCCTAACTCCTCGAGAGACTCGGGCACACAAGCCGCGAGCCTGGGCTGCCCGCTCGCTCACCCCGAGTGCTGCCCTTGCCCAGATATCTCGTCACCGGCGTCTGACGCAAAAACCACGAAATGTGTCAGCACGTCATCCAGCGGGAATGGGTTAAGCTCGCATTCAGGATACAAGAGTCAAGCGTGGCAGTTCCCACACTGGCCATGCTGAGTGATCAACTTGGAAGGGGTTGATTTCATATGGCATTACATAAATTTGTATTATTGTCAGTAACTTGTACGCATAAATACAAACAATCACATATGATTAGCCTATACTTGCAACAAAACTTGCTAACACTACTTTAAATTTATTTCAACAACATAAAATCAAATATAGTTCTCAAAAGAAAAAAATCAGATGTTTCTTCTGTACATGATATGCAAAGTATACAAATTTTCATGAATCTATAAAATCAATCCAACCATTACTCCTGTTTGGAAAGCCAGGACATTTCTGGGATAATAATTTGGTTCATCCATTGCTAACGAGGGATAGATTTGTTTACCCAGGCTCTAGGATGAGTTTTATTTTAGAGAGAGGCAGCTTCACACAATATACTTTGACTTTTCCCTCTCTTTTAGTCACTCATTGTAGAGCTAGAGCTCTTTTTTTTTTTTTTTTTTTTTTTTTGTGTGTGTGTTTTACTGTATTTAGAGACTTATATCTGTCACATCACAGGCTTTATCAATTCTGCAATTGACCGAAATGGTAGTTATAATAATTATGACTGCAATTGTCATCACTCTCTCTCTCATAGCACAATAAAATAACATAGTGATCCAAAATCCCTGAATATCACAAAACTTGTCATCAAGCTAGAGCTCCTGCATCATGTATGAAGAAAAAATACCGCCCGTACGTTAACGGGTTAAGTTTGGAATTTGGATTTAGGAACATCTAGGGTTAGGGAGGGGAGGCATTGCTATGATTCCTTTTTTCACCCTTTCAATCTTTCTTCCTATATTTTCAGGAACCTTGTGGAATGTCAAGCGGCAAATAAAAAATTATTTAAACAATACTATCATAGACATTGTAGCCTATGTAGTCCAAACAATATATATTTCACATCCTCTGTTTAATTCAAGCTGTTAATTTTCAGCAATCTAATGCTTATGATGATGAAAATAAATAATCTAATCATGGAGATAATGAAAATATATATATAAATAAATATGAAAAAATTGGTGATGAAGACTGCACTCCATTAAAATACTGGTGGAGACTGCTTCAACTTGTACACAAATATTATTGATAAGATGAATATTGAAGGAAGAACAGAAAAGACTGCCAATTATCATTGAAAATCCTTTCATTATAAATCTCAGGCATTTGTTTTTATTGTTTTTACCACAGTTCTCTCAAACGATTTTAAAAACTTTATTCATATTACATATTAACACTATTAACCCTATGCTCG
>BOPN01002884.1:0-2500 GCA_017312705.2 Penaeus japonicus | reverse complement strand
GTAATACAACAATTAAACGGCCGGTTAAAGTTCATGACATGGATTGTGATTTGTTTTTCTCTAAACTAAATGAGCAAAATACTCAAATGCTCATTGACGGGAACCTCAATTCAGTAGCCTTACCCCTTAGCGATCATGGCCAGAACGGATGGAATAAATTATGAGACGAGGATGACCAAGCCAAACTTTGGTAAGCGATTAATTGGCGTAGGAAGATCTTTGGCGAACCTGTTAGCGTAGATTCCAAGCCAGCTGACGAAGTGTTCAAAATACTTTGAGAGAATATTTAGCCCTTCAAACGCAGATTACCTTGATGTTAATGAGTTACACACAGATATATCTATACCTGTATTAGATGAGCCTATTAATCATAATGAAGTGGCGAATCAAATAAGAAAATTAAAATCCAACAGAGCCAGCGGACCGGATGGTTTGCCACCAGGCTTATTCAAAATTCTACCTGCTGAGTGGGTCATGTATATCTCTACACTATGTAACAACTTATTGTTATCTGGCTCATATTCAGTATTCAAGCGAGGATCTAAACCAGATCCAGAAAACTATAGAGGTATATCTGTAATAAATAGTATAGTCAAGATATACGATATGATTTTATTGGCTTTTGCCATGCAGAGAACAAGCCGGGTCGCAGGCAGGGAGAGGGTGTGCTGAGCATCTAGTCACATAAGACTACTAATGGATGTAGCAAGGAGAAAGATAATGACACTGCACGTATCATTTGTTGATTTTAACAGAACAAATTACTGTGTACCGAGACAGACTTGACTATGAAGCGAACTGGATGAGGGCAGACTATGCTCATGGCTTCAGTGCGATATATCAGGGCACCAGTAGTGCGATGGGGACTGCTCTGGTCGCTGCTACTCTTGGTGTTCGTCAGGGCTCTCACCTGCATCATGCATTCTGTTTATTTTACATGTAAATGTTATTATTAAGATGGCAAAGCAGGGCAGCCCTGTAGAAGGATTTCTTGAATGGTTACATGCATTGGTTATAATGGAGGACGCAGTTTTGCTCTCCGCATCTAAGGACGGTATGAAATGTAAAATTGGAATTTGTATGATTTTTGTAATACACACGGTATGGTAATCAAGACAAAATCTATGGTTGTTAACGGTAGAAGGGAGGATAGGGAACCTATAGTTTATCATAATGTTATTGGATATTGCAGTCAATATACTCATTTGGGGAGTCCTTTTACCGATGATGGGACGGCATCCACAGCCATTAGACAACATACAAATAGTAGAATATGCCATGACTTATATATTTTGTCACTAGAAATGTGCCATTTATCATCAAAAGAAAATCTTCGATGCTGCACTGATGTCCGCGATATTCTATGGCGGCGCATATCGGTTAAACGGCGATATAAAGCCCATAGAGAGACAGTATAGATGCTGTATTAAAGAACCGTTAGGTGTTAGGAAGACGACTAATAATGGTGTTTGCATGGTAGGACTGGGTCTGACCCCATTGCAAGCGCTATTCAAGACAAAACAAATGAAATTCTTCAGAAAGATGTGTCTTGAAAGACGAGCATTAAATGAGGACCCATTAATGCACGCAGTACAGTTGACATTCGTGTATAACGATTCTATGTCTAGATACGTTAGAGATTTAATCTCTAGTAACGTCAACGATGTAGAGGAGGCACAGGTCGTACTTCGAACTAGTCCTGAACTCTGTATCAAATAGAATGATATTTTATAAATCAATTAATCCTGAGGTAAATGTGCATGAAATATATAAGAAAGATATAAAAGGTAATGAGACTGCGCGCATGTCTTGGACTAGACTGCAACTGAGTCCTCACTCCCTCGCAGAAGAGAAGCCGGGGCGCTGGAAGACGCCTCCACTGGAGGAAAGGCTGTTCCCTGGTGGCCAAGTCCAGACAGAAACTCACATCATTCAATGTCGTCCAATTTCCTTAGAAGCAAGACAAACATATAATGTTACCAGTGTAAATGACCTGAGGGTACACAGAACTCATTATAGCAGAGTGTGTAATAGTGTACATAAATTGGTGTCTCTTTACTAAAGCAATTGATTTATATTCGTGTAATATCGGTTATGTGTTTCTTGATATCTCTTATGATAAATGATGTAGATTAGTTGATATAAACTAAGTTGATATTTCTACTATATATATGCAAACTATAGCGTAGAAAATATTGCATTGACTTTTAATGTATGTTTCTGTTAATATCAGTAATTATTGCATTTTGGACCAAACAAAATGTATTGTATTCATTGTTCTATATTAATGTTTTTGTGGTCAATAAACTATCAATCAATCATCAATCTCTCTTTCTCTATCTATCTATCTATCTATCTATCTATCCCTCCCCCCCCCCCTCTCTCTCTCTCTCTCTCTCTCTCTCTCTCTCTCTCTCTCTCTCTCTCTCTCTCTCTCTCTCTCTCTCTCTCCACCTTCTCCCCCCCGTATCTTCTCTCTCTCCCCTCTATCTCTCTATCT
>BOPN01002883.1:178869-186245 GCA_017312705.2 Penaeus japonicus | reverse complement strand
GTGTGTGTGTGTGTGTGTGTGTGTGTGTGTGTGTGTGTGTGTGTGTGTGTGTGTGTGTGTGTGTGTGTGTGTGTGTGTGTGTGTGTGCGCGTGTGTGTGTAGAGAGAGTTAGTAGATAGATAGATGTATATGTAACAAATGTGGCAATTTTTATCAGGAATTCTTTTATCCGGTTTGGCACTATGATATTAGTATATAAATCCAATACCCGGATATTATGCAACACTGTAGAGACACACAAAGGCTTCACCCTCGCTGCTGCAACAAGATTAATCTTTCGCGGCAATATCTGACTTTGCTTATCACGAAAGGGTCTGCAGAGCTATGATGAATCTGATTTTGTTATTTTCATCTATCTTAACAAAATATATCAACTTTTTGGTATTTTCAGACTATGCTCTTATCTTTACATTTTTAAAGTAACTTCAAGAATTTCATAATGAGAATAAAAATCAATAATAATCTTAATTGCAACGTGAGGCTTTAGATGAATAGAACTTCCAACAACGAATATAGATTAATTTCAATGACATAACGACCTCTGCGCTAGTGAATGCCAGACCGAATGAATAAGCTATGAGTATGAATAAGCCAATGCCTCTAACACAGCCGCTCCTCCTTCAGTTGACAAAACAACCATGCAACTGTCATATATGAATAGGTAAATGATTCCAACAGAATGCAGTGTTATATCTACTTTCTGAGTAATATCATATTTTTTTCTGTTTTGAATGATAACTAGACTTATAGTAATTAGATGTTATCTATACCGACCAAATAGAGGCCAGTAGAACTTTTACTTTCTTACTTTTTTTTTTCTATTCTCGAATCTCTTCTCGTTTTGTATTTCTTCTCGCGTCTCTCTCTCTCTCTCTCGCTTTTCTCTTCTCACATTTATCCCCCTCCTTTCTCTCTTTCCCTCTCTATAGCCCTACACTCTCAGTCACTCTCTCTCTCTCTCTCTCTCTCTCACATTTATCCCCCTTCTTTCTCTCTTTCCCTCTCTCTAGCCCCCACGCTCTCAGTCAGTCTCTCTCTCTCTATCTATCTATCTATTTATCTCTATATCTTTCTCTTTCTATTTCTCTCCGTCTCTCCCACTCCCTCTCTTTCTCGATCTATTTATCTATCTATCTCATGTCTTGTTATGAACAAAAGGTAAACTACTACATAATGAAAGAAATTATGATAACATATATAAATAAAGAAATAAACATAAACACGCAGATGAATATACACTTAGGTGTCCAGGCAAAGGATGAGATATAATTATCTAAGTATTCGATGAAGAAAATAAGAAAAAATGCTTTATCAATGTTTCACTAAAGACGCGTTTCCTGCAACGTTCATTGCATGTGAACAAATCTCCACGAAAAAGAAATAGGCACAAGACAAAAGGCCTATTTTTCATCGCCCGGAGCCAAATGCCCGTCAAGATGCATGGAGTACTGAGCAACGGCAGAACTCCACAGCTCTTGATGCTCTCTTGCCGGAGATCATGTTGCAGAGATAATGGCTCGGAGGAAGGATCGCTCGTGTTGATGACGAGGTCCGCCTTCGGTGCTGTAGACAATCGCTTTCAAAGAAAAAGAATGAAGGGCAATGCTGAGCGAATGTCAGTGAGAGAGAGAAAGAGAAAGCTGACATGAAGAACGAGAGAGACAGAGAAGAAAAGATCATATATATATTTTTTTTTTCTCTCTCTCTCTTTTTTCTTCATTTTTTTATATATAAACGTGCGAAACTAGTAAGACCTAGAAATGGATACTGTTTTTATCAAGCAATCAAAGGAAGATATATATATATATATATATATATCTATATATATATATATATATATATATATATATATATATATATATATATATATATATATATGCTATATATATCAATATCTTTTTTTTTTCGTCCAAATATGCGGTAATTTGATTATTCTTCCTCTCTCCCTCTCTCTCTCTCTCTCTCTCTCTCTCTCTCTTTCTCTCTCTCTCTCTCTCTCTCTCTCTCTCTCTCTCTCTCTCTCTCTCTCTCTCTCTCTCTTTTTCTCTCTCTCTCTTTCTCTCTCTCTCTCTCTCTCTCTCTCTCTCTCTCTCTCTCTCTTTCTCTCTCTCTCTCTCTCTCTCTCTCTCTCTCTCTCTCTCTCTCTCTCTCTCTCTCTCTCTCTCTCTCTCTCTCTCTCCTCTCTCTCTCTCTCTCTCCTTCGTATGAAATATTCTGAATGTTTAAAAATGAATTGTATAAATGGGAGCATTCTAGTCGTATAAAAGTTTAGATACTGTAATTATATTACAAATCATTTGCTTTTCACAACTATCAATTTCAACATGGTTCCTGCAAGATGAAAGTCAGATTTTTAATGAAACTATTCTCCGAATTTTGTCCTATATTATATCTTACAACGTCTGGTCGTCTTTTGAATGTCTCATAGATCTGATAAAACTGACCACCCTTTGTATATGTGTCTCCCACATCATTCTATATATTAATTTCTCTCCCTTTCCTTCTCTTTATTTTTTTTTCAGTCTGTCAGTTTCTCTTTCTTTTTCCTTTCTATTAATCTCTCTCCTTTTCTTTGTCTGTGACTCACTCTCTGTCTCTGTTTGCTTGTCTGCCTGTGTCTGCACATCTCTTTCTTTCTCTCCTATCTCTCCCTCTCTCATGTTTTTTATGTCTCGTTTATCCATTGTCTAATGATAAATATAATCCATCAGTAAATGATCTTCCTTTTTCGTTTCTCTTCCATTTATTATCCCTCTTTTTCTGTCAGGAAGGTTACCTAGAAAATATGCTAAATATTTTTTCGCAACATCATAATATGTGAATACGAAGACAAATTGATTAAGAGCAAGGATTAATAATAATTAATAATCTATAAGTCTTAAGTTTGAGTCGAGCTTCAGGGAGTCAAGAGTCTGTTATGCGAGGTATGTTAAAATCCCCGTATCATTGTAGTGGCCTGTGGATACTTCCCCAGGGAATACCAACGCCAATGGGGACTTAATGACAGGATATGTTTGATATAGAGAGGATGTGCTGTAAGGTCGTTGTTAACCTTTTGGGGATTGAAATAGTTTTCCTTGCTTTGATTCCCTGACAAGTACTGGTGTCAGCAGCGTATACTCCAGGAGTTATATATATATATATATATATATATATATGTACATATATATATATATATATATATATATATATATATATATATATATATATATACATATATATATATATATATATATATATATATATATATATATATATATATATATATATATATATATATATATATATATATATATATATATATATATATATATATATATATATATATATATATATATATATATATATATATATATATATATACTTATATATGTACATATATATCTATATCTATATCTATATCTATATATATACATACATATATATATATATATATATATATATATATATATATATATATATATATACATATATATACATATATATATGTATATATATATACATATATATATATATGTATATATATATGTATATATATATATATATATATATATATGTATATATATGTATATATATATATATATATATATATATATATATATATATATATATATATGTATATATATATATATATATATATATATATATATATATATATATGTATGTATGTATGTACATATATATATATATATATATATATATATATATATATATATATATATATTTATTTATTTATTTATTTATTTATTTATATATTTATATATATACATACACACAGACACACACACATATATATATATATATATATATATATATATATATATATATATATATATATATATATATATATATATATATATATATATATCCTCTGCCAGACTTTATCAATGTAAAAATTTTGCAGGCAGTATAGAATTCATATTAGCTCAATATGTTCTTTACATAAGTATTTCAGTTCTATGGGTGAATAAACAACTATTTTATATTTCTTATGCATTTGTTTATTCTCGTAAACAAATATGAAACAAATAATCCTTCTAACCAACCCTCCCCATTAAAAAAAAATAATAATAAAAAAAAAAAAAAATGAAGAGATGGGGAAGAGAACGTCAGCCTGTGTTTACGGTTAAGTGTTCCCGTCCCAGAGCTGCTGTTCTGGCATGGGGGCACATTGCAGATGCTGCACATGGTCTGGGTCACCTTCTTTTTCCCATTTTGCCTGCACGGCTTGCAACGTCGGTACTTTAGATCCAAAGGTCGTCACTTGTTCTGTCGTTACTCACTGACGCTAGCGCACGGCACAGACTGTGGGTGGGGGCCTTTTAAGTTGTTGTTGTTTTTTTCATCTTGATACTGTGAGTGGTGTCTTCAGTTTCTTTATATATATAAATATATATATATATATATATATATATATATATATATATATATATATATATATATATATATATATATATATATATATATATATATATATATATATAGTGCTATAGGAAACATGGAGAGGTGGTTGTGCCAGGTAGATGACAGAATCAGATCAGATCAGCCTCTCATTGAAAGGAGTATTTCTGGTAAGGAAGTCTATTATTTATTGATTTTTGCATATATTAAAGAGATGTGAAACTGCCTGTTTGTTCTATAAATCACTGTAACTCTACTTCTTTTTACAACACAGGCTTCTTTCTTTGTGAAGCACAAGTCTAGAAAGCTTTGTACATTGAGTTGACATCCTGTACTTTAAGCAGAGATACTGAACGATCAGCTGTGAGATTATTATTCATTGTTTCAGTGCTACAGAGTTCCATTGTTCAACACTGTGACGCTTCAATGTAGGATGTCGTTTATACCTTTTTTAGGCATTACATATGGTATGTCGACACCGATAACTAAGAATGGTCATTGCCTCTTCCAAAATACTATTGATGAAGGACATATTAGATGTGGGAAGCATGTATTCCTGTTTGTGGGTCAATGACCCCCTTTGGGAGATTATTCTAGTCACTTGAGTCAAAGGCATCTTTGATGGATGCGTTATCTGCTCACCCTCAGAGCTTGCAATGTCTTCAAGTCATTCAGAAAGACACTTGATGTTTTTTTAGCAAGAAACTTGATAATCAGAGGATCCCACATTACTTAATGTTTCGGAAGATCTACGGGGAAGATCCCCAAAAAAGTGTTCAAAACAATCTTTCGAATAACCATGATTTTTCAAGTATACACATTTAGCAGTTCAATGTTAGTTATCTGGATGAAAAAATGATGAATAACATTGGCTTGTATGAAGTGTTTACCAGATTGCTGGGGAGTATCAGAGCCTTGTCTTTGGATTTTGAAGTATAAACATAGGAGAGCAGACTTCAAAACACCACTTCAAAATGTAAATGCAGTCTCAAGTTTGACAGTACTTCGTCATTGAGAAACATTTCAATAGTTGCATATATTTATACACCTGTATATAGGATCCACCTAATACCTGATCTACAACAATTCCTGTCATCAGGAAACTGCTCCCTAGACGGGGCAGGTAGTATAGCATTCTGAGGACTAGATAATTGCAATCATCTGCACAAAATCTTCCTTACAAAAGAAAAAGAGGACATCATTAGCTTCATCAATATGCTCGCTTGCCCCATTGTTGCTGCCTGTCTCGACACCTTAAACTGCACAGTCAATAAACGGCAAAGGAATCGAAATTATCCTCCCTGTATCGAATGAAGAATTAGTCTTGACAATGATCTGAACCGAAGACTTATGAAATGTATCGCCCAAGCCGAGTCCTGGCTACCACAACAACACTTTGCACGATCTTTTATCCTGTTTTCCATTAAATCGGGTTATTTTCTGTGTAGAGCTATATCCTTTGCATTGATAGTCTCGACAGATGGCATATAATTCTACTTTAAGAGTGAAAAATAAGTGGTTAGTTACTACCTAATAGTTTTTTTTTGTTTTTTTTTTTCTTATTTTCTTCTTTTTTTCCTCTGTTTTTTCTTCTTTTTCTTTCCTCTTCATTTTTTCTTTTTCTTTTTCTTTTGCTTTTTCCTCTTTTTTTCTTCTTCCAAGTCTTTTTTGTTCTTCCTTCATCTTCTTTTTTCTTCTTCATCTTTCACCTTTTCTTCTTTCACTTCTTCCTCTTCTCCTCTTCTCTGTCTTCCTTCTCCTCTACCTCCCCCTCTTCCCTGTCTTCCTCCTCAATCTCTTTTCATCTTCTATCTTCCCTTCTCTTCCTCTATTTCCTCCTCCTCTCTGTCTTTCTCTTTTTTTACCTTCTCCCCGTCTTCCTCCTCAATCACCTCTCAACTTCTTCCTTCTCTTCTCTGTCTTCCTCTTGTTCTACCCCCCCTCCTCCCTGTCTTCCCCCTCCTTCCTGCTATCCTCCTAAACCTCCTCTTCTTCCTCTTCTTCGCGCTTTCTTAACTGTTTTCGTAATCTCGGATTTTCAGTAAAACCTTTCACACTCTGAGTCCCGGATCACGCGAATTCCCTTCTTGGAATCCCTTTGAAAATATACAATATAGTATATGTATATGGATTTTTGTTTATTCCTTTTTTCAGAAGGGAAGAATATGACAAAGGTAGTGCAATGACATTAGTGACAGAATACACCACTTTCAACGACAGATCCGTTAGAATAGTATTGTATTTCTCGCTACAATTATTTTAAAAAATCAAAATAAAACAAATAAAAGGATTCGATTATCTACAATTCTCTGTATCTCCACCATATTCTGCAAATTTTTAAACTTCAGATATTTATACAGCTGTTTATTTATCATTATCGATTGATCTAAGGTGGAATGATAAAATTAATCAGTGATACAGATGTATAACTAGCCTCCTTGAACAGGATTCGAACCTCTATTCATCGGTTATACATCAATTCATACATACCTTATTAAGCATCAATCTATCTTTCAACTCTTTTTTTTTATAATAATTCAATCTACGACATACCGCTTTATTTCCTCAAATACAAAAGAGGACTACGCATTGTACAACAGCACTTGCTTTATGTTCTGGCACTCGAGGGCTGGAGAGCGGCACGGTGCCAAGAGAACTGCCCACGAGCTTCCTCTGCCTTTCTTCCTGGAGTTGTTAGCTTTTGATAAAGAAAATTCACACAAATCGTTTAGTGAAATAATCTTCACGTTAATGTTCCTTTTTTCTGTTTACTTTTCCTCCCTTTCTTCCTTCTTTTCTTTCGCATTCTTTCTCTCTTTATTCTTATATTTTCCTCTTCTGATGATCAGTTATATTTTACACACATCAATATCTCATAATACTCCCCTTTGTGTTTTTTTTTCTTTATTTCTATACGTATTCCATAAACAAACCTACATGGTAAAAAAAAAAAAAAAAAAAAAACATAATGCTAA